>WKFP01013503.1:19743-38977 GCA_011057875.1 Pterocles orientalis | reverse complement strand
GGGGGGGGGGGGGGGGGCAGGTTAGCCATGCGGGGCCCAGGCAGTGGTGTGGGGGACACCCCCATCCTCCCACCCACCTCCTGGGAGGACGCAGCACCTTGGGATGTGATGGGTGTCCAGAGAAAGAGCCTGGCGGAAGCACTCCTGGGCTTTGGTTGTTTCCTCGAGCAGGAGGCAGAAGGCGCCGTAGTCCAGCCAGTGCTGGATGTTGAGCTGGTCCTGAGCTACCCTCTAGGCAAAAGAGATCTCTGTTGGAGTGAGGACTGCTGCAAACACGCTCAGCACACACAACGGACTGGGGAGACAGCTCCGGAACGACCAAGGCTTTCTTCTGGCCACCCCAGCCCAGTTTAGCAACAGTCAAACCCTTGTCTGTCACCTGCTGGGGTTTATAGGGTTTATATCCCTTAACTGGGATATGCTGGGCTTCCTCAAAGCCTCCTTCACCCAACACAAGTCCTCCAGTTTCAGCTGACCTCCTCCTAGCCTCCTGTTAGAGGGCCCAGTGTCCCCAGTCATCCCATCTCCCCTGGCCGGGAGGCTGATGTCCCCAGTGCCATTGCCAGCCGCTGTGTCACGTCCTCCAGAGAGCAGCATCTCCCTAGAAAATCCCTCGTGCACCAGCCTGGGGATCCTGCTCGCGTTCACCTCCTTCCTCCCTGGGTACCAGTCAGGGCTGGCTGAGCTGGCAGCGACACCGGCCCCACGCCGCCGCCATGGCGTGCTGGCTGCCAGCCCAGCCGCACCGGAGATGGGCAGGAAAGAACAGGGGCTCTTTACCTGCTGGTGGTAGAGAGATGCCAGCTTGTAGTCCTTGTTGACTTCAGCTTCACGAGCAAAGAGCCAGAGCTGCTCCTCGGTCACGCGAGGCAGAGGGGCAGGAGAAGGAGCTTCCTCGGACAGGAGCTGGTAAGGAGTGAGACAGAGCATTAGCGCTGGAGAAGGTAAGAATGGTTTACATGGTCCCAGTACAGCAGCAGTCCCCAGTCCAGCACTGCGCCAACTACAGCCTGGGTGGGTTGGGAAGGCACGCTGTCCTGGCTCCTGCTTGTGGTGGGACACGTTTCTGTTATTCCCAGGCACCTCTGCCACCCAGAGACCTGCCAACATCCATTATCTGCAGTCGTGACAAGCGAAAGAACCTCCTCGATCAAACTGCCTCCGCGGTGTCACTTACTGGTGACCCCAGCTGCTGCGGGAAGGTCTGTGCTCTGCCCGGCGGAGTGGCCGATGGCACAGCCCCAGCCGTCCTCACCCTGAGCCAGCTACAGCAGCTTTTACAGCATCTCACACCCATCCCACCATCAGGATTTCAGAGCAGTGGGACACAGACACACCAGACCCTGCCTCCGAGCGTGCCTCAGTGCTCACGTGTAACAACTGCAGCAAATGAAAGCAGGAGCCTGCTTCTGTCTTGAAGGCAAAAGTCCCCTTGCCCTCCCTAGACGCAGCGTCTGGCCCTGGATCCACAGGGAAGCCGTGTCCCAGGTCCCCAGGTTTCTCCCCACCTGGTTCAGGGCAACGTGCATCTGGTCCACGAGGTACACGTAGAGCTCACTGAGAAACGCCTGGAATTGCTCCTGGCTCTCAAAAGCCGTGGTCTTCAGGTACTTCTCCCTCACAATCTTCACGACAGCGTACTGTGGAGATGTGAGACTGTTGGACAAGGGCAGCCCCGACCCATGCCCCCCCACCAGCTCCCTAATCGCCCAGAGCCCGAACACTGGTTCTGCCTGAAGCTCCAGCTGAGTTCTGAGGGAGAAATCCAGCCCAGCGCCGAGAAAAGGAAGAAAAGCGAGCAGGGGGAAATTCCTTTCCCACCTCCCAGCCCTGGCACATCGATGCCCCTTTAGGGACCAGATGTGGGAAGGCTCGTTCCCTTGGCACAGCGAGGGGGACGCCAGGCAGAGCGCAGCCGAGGCCGGCCAGCTGAGAGAGGGGAACCCCTCTTCCTGCCGATGCCAGGAGCAGTGAGCATTCAGCTTTGCCTTCCTCAGGGTATGAGCATGGGGCAGATGGATGTGAGCAGCTTTGGAGTGTCCCCTCTTTAACGGGAATGGTTCTGCCGGAGTGTGACCGAAGCAGCTTGACGCCTGCTCCACTAGAGGACAAACCTGACCCTCCCCATGCAGCGGGTGGCAGGAAGGGGTCCTGGAGCACCACAGCACCCTAAGCTACCTCCTCACTGAGAAACTGCCAAGATAAAACTAGTAGGGAAGAGAAAAGCACAAATGGACTCTTTACCTTTAGCTGTTCCTTAAAGGCAAAATATTTCCCAGAGCTGTTGAGCTCAAAGTTGAGCTGACGCTTCTGGTCCTCCAGGGTTTGGTGGTCCATCGCTCCCTGGGCGGGCAGCCGCTTCCCAAAGAGCTCGTGGTATTCACTGAGGATGGCAACGGCGATGCTTGTGATGTGGTTGTGATAATCTTCCACGGCCTGGGAAAGAAATAAATAATCAAACTTTACACGTCACTCATGCCATCAACCTTGAAATGTCTTTCATTTGCCGGAGCCCCTGCCTCCCATAAACAAGCCCTGACTCAAGTCTCACTTAGTCTGCCATGCACCCTCTCCTCTCCGTGCCTGAGGGCTGCGAAAATATCGACATGTAAATACAAAAGAGCTCCTTCATAATTAGATATTGCTCCTGCTGTATTTTTCAAACAGAACCCAGTATTTCCATCATCATCGCCTCTTCTATAGCAGTATAATTGGCTGTGAGTAAAATACATCTCATTTGCTGGGAGCCTTTTAAACCCACTCTTCGGCAGAGTCTGTAATCTCCATCATCTCAGTGGCAGAAACTTCCACGGGCTGCGATAATCCAAATGTATCACTGCACTCCAGACAGTCCAGTACAAACCAGTTCTGCAGCAGCACCGGGGTCGGTTATTGATGTGCTGCTTCTGCCCCCACTGTTGCTTTGGATTTACCACCAGCCAGAGGCCGTGCGAGGACATTCTCCTTCGACAGCTGCTCTGCGCCCACTGGAGACAAGCCAACGCTCTCAGACTGTTTTCTGAGGATGTCACACGCACAAATGTCCTCAAAAGTCCTGGGTGACCTGTGAGCAGTCGGGGCTGATTCTGCTCACGCTTGTCTGGGGCTGATGAAGCACATGGGCCAGCCTGAGACAAGAAACTGCTGGGACTGCGCGGGGTAAACACAAGATTCTGGCAGCCTCCTTCCCCAGCATCCCGCTTCCTTCCAAACACCCCCCACTGCTGCCATCCCGCCTTTGCTGCATCTCTCCCCTTCGTCTGGGCTGTGGACGTTGAGTGGCACAGCCCAGGAGTGATCTCCCAAGGCGTACTGCTGCCTTTTTCATTTCTGGGTATTTCCTCTTCAGCCCTCATCTACGTGTTGCTGCGGGGCTGAGAGTGGGAATGAAGATGTTCCCGTGGGAGAGGGACGAGGGCAGGATGTGGCGGCAGGGTAGTGATGACGCCCCAGGCTCCTGCACCCACCTTCTTGGCTCCTGCCGTCCGGGGAGGCAGTGGTGGGCGAGGAGGAATCATCTGCTTGACCCTGGCAATGAGAGGAGAGGAGACATGAGCCAGAGCCGCTGCTGATAAAAAAAGAAAACCAACAAACCACCTGGGGAAAGCAAGTGAGCGACGAGGGCCAGGCAGAGGCTGGCAGAGAATTTTGGATGGAGCTGAAGAAAGAGAGCTATGGTTTGCTCCTAACAGATATATTTAAACATTTTTCCAGAAAAAGATCCGCTACTGATCTCCTCTGCTAGGACACATCTGTGGCACCAGCTGGGCCCTTCCCACGGCTCGGGAGGGCTGATTTTTCCAGCCTGATGTCTGCAGCTGCGTGTGGCAGGTGAACAAGGAGGAACTTCACTGAATCCACACAAGCTACAGCAGAGTAGGGATGGTACGGAAAGGGCCAGGGAAGGTCTGTCCAGGGGGGGTTCACCTTCCCCAACCTGCTCATCCTAGAAGCCAGCAGGCAGCACAGAACACAACACACCCACCTTCCCTTCAGAGTAGCTGCCGCTCACATTGCTGTTTGAGAGAAAGCATACCGCCCGTGAATGTTATACTTTATTCATTTACTGCATTTTCTCTTTTTTAATTTTTTTATTCAATAAATTATACCCACCAGCCTCTCCCAGGCTGCAGTGCAGCAGGGCTGCCGCTGGACAGGAAGGAACAGCCCCAGAGCAAACAGACAGTGGGAGGCTGGAAGCAGGAAAGATGAGAGAGGAGCTCTACAGCAGAACAACATGAAAACTAATGTAAGAGCTGAGGAGTGCTTAGAAGATTGTGAGAAAACTTCCAAAAAGGAAAAATAAAAAAACCCCAGACTGCTATGTTCCAGCAGCACCAGCTGGGGCAGTCCCTGCTGATGGCCAGTCCTGACCACACAGCTGAACATCACAGAATCCCAGAATGGTTTGGGTGGGAAGGGACCTTAGAGCCCATCCAGTGCCACCCCTGCCATGGGCAGGGACACCTCCCACCAGCCCAGGTTGCCCAAAGCCTCATCCAGCCTGGCCTTGAACCCCTCCAGGGATGGGGCATCCACAGCTTCTCTGGGCAACCTGGGCCACTGCCTCACCCCCCGTACAGGGAAACATTTCTTCCTCACATCTCATCTCCATCTCCCCTCTTGCAGCTTTAAACCGTTCCCCCTCATCCTGTCACAACACTCCCCGAATATCCCGTGCAAGAGGCAAGCACTCGGGGATTAATGGGAAGCAAAGCCCGGATGGGAACGCAGATGCTGTTGTGCCGCGCTGGAGTCTTTGTCAGAGCAATGGCAGGGAGATGCCAGCCCGGATGAGCGCGAGTGTTTTCCCAACACATCAGCTGCCATCGCTTCAGCAGTCTGGCCAAATCCTCCCCCTGATTGCCACGGGCTCTGGCTCAGGCCCTGTGTTGGTCCCTGTTTCTACCCTGCAGAAAGGAGCTGTCAGGCTCAGAGTTCCAGCGTGGCTCTACGCACCGGCTGGTGAGCTCCTCTCGCAGCCGCTTGGGTACCAAGGCCTTGTCCAGCTTTATCTCCAGCACCAGGAACGTTCCTGCTTCAGCGTATTGCTGTGAAGACAAACATTGCTCCCTCAATGCCGTGCTGTCTAGAGCCGTTACCAGCCTGATGAAAGCCCGAGCACGTTGCTGCAGATCTTCAGCAAATCCACCTCAGACTGCAGAGATACAGCTTGTTTTATAATGTGCCCTCAAGACTGATTTACAGCAGCTCCAGAAACCAGTCTAGGAAAAAGGAGAAAGCCCAGAGAATCAATCTAGTTCTAGACGTTTTGAGGAAGAAGCCAAAATATGAAGTACTCCTAAACAAAAGCCCGATGATTTACAGAGACCTTCTAGCCCAGCGCTAGACTGCCCTCCAGCTGGACGTCACTGGAAGAACTCCAGGACAGCATCTACATAAAGCATCTCTTCTTCAGCTCACTCTTGAAGGATTTAATTGCGTGAAAGGTGTGAGACACCAGGGCAGTGATGGTCTAGCAGTCTTTGCTTCTATTTGGAGATAATTACCTGTCCATCAGGGCTGAGATTTGTGACATTGTCAGCTTCTGCAGTGGCATCTGACACCGGGATTTTGGGCGCATTAGAAGCCTATTGAAGAAAAGAAAAGACGTTGCTGGTTTCAGATTCGATAAACCTCTCACCTTCGCAAATTCAGGGCGCGAGCTGAAAATTTGTTCAGGCAGCAGGTACTAAAATTTCAAGATAACAAGTACCTCCCTGTTGGCTGAGGCAACACACCATCAGTCCCTGGGTGCTGCGTGCCCCAGCTGCCTCTGATGTGGGAACGGAGCGACCACGTTGCTGTACGCCTCTCTAGAGCTTACCCTTCTGACAGAATCCTTATCTCTGGGGATTTTCTCTTTATCTTCCTTCTGAGTCTTGCCCGGAGCAGCTCTGGTAAGGGGAGTACTGATTCCAGGGGTCCACAGCCCTTCCTTCGTCAGACTGAGCTGCGACCTGAGACCCCGTAAAACACTGTGCTGGCATTTAGTCTGAAAGAAAGAGGGAAGAGAAGGAATCAAGGGACACCCATTCACCTTAACCTTTTGCATGGTGAAACACATTGTCAGGCTCCTAAACGCATTAAGAAGCTGTGCAACCCCATCCTCCCCTCCCAGGAGCGAGCTGCCAGTGCTCAAGGCCAGCGCTGATCCCGTAGAGCTGTGAAGCCTCAGGTTAGAAAAGAGCTGCTTAGGAAAGCCTCAGGGGGTTTTCTCTCGAGAGTTGCATTTTCCCTGAGGTGCTGGCCCTTACTCTCGCCTGAGCAATGTGGAGATATGTTGGAACCCAGCCCCGGGCTGCCCTGATCCGGACACGCTGCCCTGAATTCCTGGCTTGATCCTGGACCTGCCTCCCGCCTCTGGACTTGTCCGATGGTGTGGACTGGCCGATGGGTCTGGCTGCCCTCCCCAGGGCTGCTCTGCAGGTTTTGGGGTGTCCCCGCCTGCCCTGGAGTGACCCTTGGCTCCTGGCTCACGCTCTGGTATGGAGCAGTTTCCCTGACACACGTCAGATTGTCCGTTCACACGCTGCTTGAGCACCCAGACAGGCGCGTCCCTCCCAGCTGTCACCGCTACCTGGGCTAGCAAGGACAGAGGGGACACTGGGGAGAGGATGGAGCAGCTGCACTGAAACCAAGGCCAAGGAGCAGCCCAAAGCATCCACAAAACCAGAGAATGACAGAGAGCCTGTGTGTCACTTTGCTTGTGACAAATAAATGCTACAGGACAAGGAGTGCCGTGCAGCCAAGAGGCTGTTCATCACGGCGGCGAAGCAGAGCCAGCAAACAGCCAGGTGCTCAGCTTCGGAACAGCCAGGGAGAAGGGCTGCGACCCACCCCACTCCTGTGGCCGGGGCAGCAGCACCGCGGGGACGTGGGCAGACACTCCAGGCTGGGCAGCTGCCCCCCTGAAACAAGCTGCGGTCTGTGCTGGGATAGTGTGGGAAAATGGAGATGTGACTGTCACTCTCGGTAACAGAGCGGGGAGAAACACAAAGCCAAAGAAACCTCTGTGAGCTCCAGCTGAAAGAGCTCCAGTGACAGCTTTTTGGTTGTTGCCTGGGGTGACGCTATCCTTTCAGAGCCACTGTTTGCTCTTCCCAGCAACGCAGTTCATCTGCCTGTGTTCCAGACTGGGGAGAGAGAAGCATTCCCGCAGCTCTCCCTGCTCAGCCGCCGGCAAGGCAGGAGTGGAGTGGGCTTCAGAGCCTCCCCAGCCCCCAGACCTGCTCGCGCACACCCAGAAATCCCCTGACTTTGAGAAGTCTGCACCAAAAAGCTTGTCTCCTTATTTTTCTCCATCACCAGAGGGGCAGTGAAGTTTCAGAGCCAGCCTCTGAGTACCACACTGCCCCACTGCCTGCTCCCAAACCCCACACTGCCTGCTCCCAAACCCACTGCCTGCTCCCAAACCCCACACTGCCTGCTCCCAAACCCCACACTGCCCCACTGCCTGCTCCCAAACCCCACTGCCTGCTCCCAAACCCCACTGCCTGCTCCCAAACCCCACACTGCCTGCTCCCAAACCCCACACTGCCTGCTCCCAAACCCACTCTGTGCAAACACAGCTGCCTGGCTGCTCTCACCTTCTCGAACACCTCGCTGTCTTGGTAGGTAAAGACACGAAAAGCACCTCGGATCTTTTTCACACCAGGGCACAGCAAAGGCACCATGTTGACGTATGCCACGCCGTGGAAGAAAATCTGCTTCTCCTCATCTCCCTGGAAACAGAGAGCAAGGGACTGAGATGCTGAACAGCCTGTTATTCTCTTTAGGGTAACAAGGTCACCGATCCCATTAAGAAGAGGCCATGCAGCAGACTGATGCGCCTGACGAGCCGGTGCCTCTCTGTCACTGGCACAAAGCCGAGACAACCTGGATGAAAGCACTGGAGTCATGAGGATAGGTAGGATATCAACGGTATTCCAGCCCCTGCAGGGCAGCTTTTCTCTCGCTGCCCACACCGGGCCATTCCTCAGGGCGGTCTCTGTGAGACAGAGCTGCAAAATTACCGACCCTGTGGTTAGAAATCCAAGTGACCCTGCCAGGGCTGCACATCTCAGGTCTGACAGGCAGAAATCAGGCAGGTAAGGAGGTCTGAGAGCCCGGGCCAGCAGCAGCCTGGTGAGGGGAACGGGGAAGGAGCTCTGGCAAAGCCACAAAATCCTGGCACCAGTGAGAGCTGAAAGGTTTTTCTACCAACTTATGTGGCTTTGAGCTCTCACACAACCAGCCACCAGGAACAGAACAATTAGCTAAGGAGCCGCTTCTGTGTTAAACCACCCCAGTTTGTGTGCAAAACCATAACTCATTTACACCCTGAGAAAGAAGGCAGGGATTTCTTCAAGATGTCCCAAAAACCCATTGGCCAAAGATGAGCTCCGTGAATTACCTCAACTCTCCAAAAGCACCCTCTCCCTGCCCCCCTCCCACCAAGCTACCGCAGACTGTCAGCGAGAGCTCTGTCAATATGCTCCAAGGAAAAAAATATTGTCCTTTGTCTATTCAGCAGCTCTATAAGGCTAATTAATCCCTTGCCAAAGCCGCTGGCTCCCTGACTCGCCGGGGCTGGTTCAAGGCTGGTTTTGGTGTTACAAAGGCACTGAAAGGAAAACTCTCAATAACGCAATGCCGCTCCACAAGCCGGAACAACATATCCCTCCCCAGTTTTACCTTGTCAGCTTTGCTGGTTTTGCGTCTGTTGGAGACCACAGCCATCCTGCAGACCTCCACGGGCCAGTACTGGCACTCCGCGATGCGCTTCTGCAGGCTGAACACAAAGCAGAGCTCTGAGGAGGTGCAGAAACCAAGCTGGAGAGCCACACCACCCTCCTTTCTGCCCCAGCAGCCCCAAAATGTCCCCCCTGCCTTGGGTTTGCTCCGACCCACCCCCATGAGACACTACAGGTACCCCTGGGCCACTGGCATGTGTGTACTTCGGGGCAGGCTTAGTACCTTTTCTTCTCCATCCACCGCTGTGTAAATTTGTGTCACAACCAGCTTTAAAACAACAGTGAGACCAGGTTTTCTCTCCCCTGGTTACTTCAGAAATTAAATGTATAAGAAGGAATGTGATTAACGTGGGTATAAATCCTGAACTGCACAGAGAAAGTGGACCCTGAGCTCCCGTTCAATGCGTCTGGTAACCCTGAAATCAGCAGGCAGGCTGATGGAAGTGTAGGGGAAAAAAAAATTCAAAATCAAACCAGATGGAAGGGAGTATTTCCACACGAGGAATGATTTGGCTGTGAAACTCACAGCCAGGATGCAGCTGAGGCCAAGAACGTAGTGGGATTCAAAGAGAAACGGGATCTTGAGCATATCTGGAGCCATTAAAGGTAACGTTTAGCCAATAAAAAAGCGAAAGAAGAGTGCCTACGTGGAGTGAAAAGATTTCAATGTATTGGGAATTCAGCAAAACTAACTTAGGAGCTCAGAGGATAGCTGTGTGGGCACCCCACTCCACGCCTGCCCACCGTAGCTCCGCTGCCCCTTCCCTCCAGCTGCAGAGGAGCAGCCACCAGCTCCAGCTGCTGGCAGCGTGAGCGAGGATTTACAGCCTGGGGACAGCAGCTACAGCCAGTTCCTATTCTCCCAGAACAAAGCTACTGCCACCAATTAAAGGCAGTTCGTTGAACCCCTTTAGCCGACAGCCAGCCCTCGCAGGCACAGGAGGTAAGGCAGAGCCACGGGCTGACCTCCCGGGGGTCTGAAAGCACCGCATGTTGCTGCTCATGACGCTGAGTGCATTCTGGGGTGGTTTCTCCCCACCGCTCCATGCTGGAAGGGAGGCTCGCAGGTCCCTTACGTGGCTGCTGCAGCAGGATCCAGGTAACAGCGCCTTTCCATGTCCCAGACGATTCTCTTTGTGCTTTCTGCTTGGATCCTAAACTCCCTGTGCTGTGAGGAACAGCGTGCGGTCAGGACCAGGACAGCAATCTCTACAGCCTCCATCACCCCCCCAGAATGTTCCCTCCGTGAGGCTGACAGAGAGGTGTCCAGCTCGCTGTCCCCAGCCCATCCTGGCAGAGCAGCTCAGCAGCCCTCCCTGCAGACACCAGCGCCCGTTAGTACTGAGAGTCCTGGCTGACAAAGAGATAACACAGCTCCCAGCCCAGCAGTTTTCTGGGGACCCAACCCACCACGTGCACACTCAGGAACTCTCCTGCGGCGAGTTACACACCTGCTGTCCCAGGGAACCATCTCCGTGTCCGAACTCTGTGCAGGGAACTGACCCCTTGCCTTGCTCCCCTCCTCCCATAATGAGCCTCTGCAAATCATTCCCAGTCCCTTCAGTGAGACCTGCTGGTCCTCTGCCAGCCATGATGCTGCCAGTCCTTCCTCACCTCCCTTTTGTTGAGCTCTCCATCCTCATCCTCATAGGGACCACCCATAATGAAGGCGTTGGGGATGCTCAGAGCGCCGGGAGCCACGATGTTAGCAAGGGGCCATTTTTTGGGCCGGGGCAATGGCTCTTTTTCACCAGCAAGCTTCAGGATGCCATCCTTGAAGAGCAAGGGGAATTCTTTCTGGAGAAACAGAAGAATGAAAGGAATTGCATTTCCAAAATGAGCAGGAGCAAGTGCCAGCTTCTCCAAGCTGGGACTAACAAAGCAAAGCAACAGTGCAGGGCCTGGCTTGGAAAATGCACTCCACCACATACATGCAAAGAAGGGAGAAAAAAATAGATAGCCATGTGGGAAAAAACCTGCCAGGTTCAATCCAAATCTTGCTGAGCAGACTTTCGTTTGTGTTAAAGAAACACATCACACCACAGAGACCCTGAGCACTTCTGACAAACGCTGCTGTTGCTGGGGCTGTACACCCCACAGACCCAAACACTCGTTCCACGGTGTGTAAAGTGGGCGAACAACCCACTTTGTAGCAGCCAAAACTCATCTCACCGTGCCTGGACCAGTCCTCACCTCCCCGGCTGCTGGGACTTGCAGACAAGCCATGTAGCTTTGGAGGGGTCCAGCAGGAGTAAATTCTTCGGGGACAGAATATGCTGCCTCCAGTGTGATGCTCAGGAGGTTCCCGTTCGAAAGCTGCGCTGCAGAAAGCAGCGGCTCTTCGGTGCACACTGTCACTTCAAGGCCTCCCTGGGAGATGAGGATAAAGTAGAGCCAGTAACGATTCTAACTCTCCTGCTCTTGAGGGAGAAGCAAGCAGAAACCCAAGGTCTGAATGTATAATGTGACCTTATTCCTCACCTCAGGTGTAAAAGAAAACAGACCAGCACAGGAAAGGAATTGCATGATCAGTTTGTCTGAATTGCGATATTTGTTGTTCAAATCGGAGCCTGCTTGAGAGCATGGCATATGCCCCAAGGGTTGCATCAAATGAACCAGGGAGAAAGAGTCAGGGTCTCCTAAAACCATGGATAAAGATCAGGGGTGGAAAATCATGATTTTCCCCTGGTGTTTCAGAGCCTGCCAAAGCTAAGGCCATGCTTCGGCTCTGCCCTACCTCCACGCACTGTGTGCAGTCTTCAATGACCCGTCCCAACCCTGGATGGACGGTGTGCAATGAAAAACCAGCAGGTCAGCATCTCATCTCTCCTCCCTAGTGAGTGCCCCCCTGCTTCGCTTACTGTGTACCACCTCCTAAATACAGAAAAGTTAACGCAATATCCGCTGTGCGTCCCGTTCACTGGCAGTGCTGACTGCGGGCAGGCTCAGGAGCAAAGTCAGACCCTTTTCCCAGTCTCATCCTTCATTCCCTGCGTTATTCACTGAGGCTGAATGAATAAGGACCTTGCAGGCAAGGCAGCCGGAGCTTGTGCAATAATGAATTCTGAGATATTTTATCCACTGAAAGGAAAACTAATAAAGCCAGGCAGGTAATCCTGCCTTTGTCTTTTTCTGTTTTTTTCAGCACTCTGCTTTCCACCTGGAATACTTTTTCCAGGGTAATTTGGTAGCTGCACACATTAGCATTTCCTAGCATGAGCTCACCTGTCACAGGGAACTCGGGCAGACGTCAATGGGAGTAGGAAAGGCCTCACATATAGGGCCAGAACATATCTGCGATGAGCTAGGCAGCTGAGTCATGCTCACCTTCCCATTAAAAAGCAGCAGAGAGGCGAATGAGCGGAGGAACAGTTCCAAATTCCACATACCTTGGTCTCCGGGTGAAGGCTCTCTGATGGAGAGGTAGGCACTGCATACAAAGGAGCCGAGACCTGAAATGAACATTGTCCTGCGGAGAAACAGGAATGAGAACAGCATAAAGTGAGACCCTCTGCAGGGAAATCGTGGCCTGACTAATGTTGAGCACCCTCTTTTCCCCTGGACCCAGCTTTCTACACATGCTCTGAAATGCATTTTGTCAAAAGGAGAGAAGTTTCAGCAGCAGGTCGAAGGAGGTGATTCTCCCCATGGCAGGGGGTGGCACTGGATGGGCTTTAAGGTGCCTTCCAGCCCAAACCCTTCTGGGATTCTAAGTTACAGTCAGGGGTCCACAAGTAAAGACCAAGAAGCGTCAGAGGAGATCTGTGGAAGTCAGTGTTGTACCTTGCAGCAGAGGCAGAAGGTCCACCACAGCTTGGGCAAGAGGCGCGGTCTTCTCATTCTGTTTCTTCTCCCTTTGCAGCACTTCTACCACTGTCACTGGAGAGACAAAAAGAGAGGGGCTGGCGTTTCTCAGACAGCTTCAGAGAAGTTCAGGGGCTGCAAAGGGTCTGTGTCAGCTCTGGAACACGCTCCTATTTCGTCTCCCAAGAACAGCAAAGCCAAGGAGCACAGGCCAACACGAAAGGGGATTTTTCCAGCTGGCAGAGATGGGAGCAGAAGTGCTGACCCCCCCACTGCTGCTGAAGTGCTATTCTCGAGCGAGTGACTCCTGCAGCAGGCGGGCAGAGCGGGGCAGCTGCCAGCACCCACCTCCAAGGAGGCCGAGGCAGCCCCAGGTACTTACAGAGCAGAGGGTTTTGTGCAACATCATTCAAGGAGTTGGGCCCATCGAGGCTGCACTCAAAGCCGGTCGTGAAATTATAGTTCGCTGTCCCGTTTGGTGAGACATCAGTCTTGGAGGAGTCTCCCAGGATTGCTCCGTTGTGCTCCACATGCACCAAAGTAACGGACACATTGCTTTTGATGCTTTTCTGTCAAACACAGACAGCACGGTAAGCAGCCGGCTCTGCCCGTGATCGAAGCTGCCTCTGGCAGGCGGCTCAGTCCAGCGCCAGGACACAGGACGCTGCTGGGGGTCTGGCTGTGCCGCTACGGGAATGGGGAAGAGGAGCAGAGCCTGGCCACCCTGAGACCTCACCCTTCCCTGTCTTCAGGAGGGAAATTTCCTGCTCCACCAGTGTGATGTGATCAATCCCTGTGATGCCCCAGGGATTATCAAGAGCTGCTGCTGGAAGGGTGGGGGGACAAAGAGGTCCAGCCTTCACCCCAGGAAAGGCAACAAAAGACACATCTAAAGCAAATCCAGAAATATCTCATTGATAATTTTGTGCTTCCTGGAATCTTGAGCTTTTGTCATCTCTAAGAAAGCAGCTGCTAAACTAAACGGCTGAGCTCACAGGACACTTGGGGGTATCGCGTGGCTGCAGAATGCCCTGAAATCAAAGGAGGGCTCCAGCAGCGCTTTTGGGATCTCTGCAACTTGTTGTTACACCACCTTTGGACCACTTGCTTTACGCAGAGATGAGGAGGTTCGAATTTTAAGTGTCTCTGCAGAAGTGCTTAAACACAAGTGCATAGGGATGGTGAGAGCCCGGCACACCGCAGTGGGGATCCGTGTGCCCAGCAGCCCCGGCCGAGCGGGTAGCACCAGGCATCTCCACGGCGGTGCAAGACGTGCTGAGACAGGCAGGTACTGAAGAGCCTCCCTGCAGCAGAAACACGGTTCTCTGCTCTGTCCAGGGAAGAGCAGCCGCCGCCCTGAACACCAGGACTGTTGTACCCCAACCCGGCTTTTCTTTCGTCCTGAGCCCCAGGGATGCCTAATCCCCACAGCCTCTCCCTCCGCTCCCTCTCGCCGCGTTACTGGGGTAATTAGTTCCATATTGGCTCTCGCACAAAAAGAGATTTCATTCACTTGGTTTTAATTTTCAGTCCTTCTGTCTCCTTGAGCATATATGCTATGAATGGCTAAACAGAAGAATCCAATTAACCTTTCTCTGTACCATTAATTATCCCAGACTCCTCTCTCATCACCTCTAATTAAGCAGATTCCACACTTCTTATAGTTGGAATTTTTTTTCATTTTGTTGTTCTTAGTATTGCATTTTTGTAACCCTCTCTCTTATCATAGCTTTTCCTAAAACGGAGCAATCAGAACTACAAAGCAACATTCTGGATGCAATCAGTCTAGTGGTCTATCCTTTTCAGCACGGTTTTCACTCCTCTTACCTTCTCACCTAAGGTGCTGTTTGCTGAATCTGTCTGTGTGAGAGGTACTCAAATACTACAACACAAAAACCTCCAAAACCCAGGCAGGTGCTTTTGGTTTGCTTTTTTTGCCTGCTGCTAGAGCAGAAGCAGGGATTTGCATTTTTCTCCTTGCAGCAGTAGCTGAGCTTCTCCTCCGCGCTCCCTCCTAAATGCCAGTTTCTCTAGAAGACTGTAAGGACAGCTGGGTGCAGCGTGCGGCACGTGGAAATCCCAGGAGTCACGTTTGGATCAGAACCAGCTCCTACTCTCGCCCTGTAACTGCACCAGAGCCACCACCTTTCTAAAACTAGAACCACCCTCTTAGTTTCAATATGATTTAAACCGCCATAGCGGAGATAAAAATCTTTATAGAGGCATTTTTCTCCCTGATATACATTTTTACTGTGTTTTGCTTCAAAAAGCTGCCATTTCCACACTGCTAGGCAGAGAGGGCCGAGAGGTACATTTCAAGGAGACGTGTTCCCAGTCTATGCGGATCACAAGCCTTTACTCTGCGCGAACAAGCCCTCAGTGGAAGAAGCCACAGCGTGGCATCGCTGAATCTGCTATTCTCACCACTCCTTCCCAGAGCCTCATCACCTCACACCTGGCCAGGAATGGGATCACAGCACCCAGAATCGACCTGGCCTCCTTTATTAAACCATCAGAGAGATTTTCAGAAAAATTTTACCAGGTCCTGCGCCTTCAGGACTGTGATCTGTACTGGTTTTGTTGGCGTTGGTTGTGCCTCGCTGGGAAGAGCTGCAGGAACGGGCTGGGCAGAGGGCTCCTTGTTGACAGACGGCCCCGTGGGGACCTCCATGGCTCTGCAGGAGAAAGAACAAGGAAAGGAACATGAAACTGCTCTATTCCTCTCCCAGGAACATCTGCAGGACACGGCTGCTAGCGTTATTCAAGGCTTGGCTGTCAAAACACCACTGCAAGCGCAGGGTTTGCTCAGTGACGGATCTCTTGTGAGGAGCAGGGGGAGGACAGGGAGGAAGGCAATGCAAAATCATCGGGCTCTGTCAGCGTAACCCAGCACAGCAACAAGCTCCTCCGTGCACCCGGACGGGCTCAGTCCCACCGCTGCTCCCAGCTGGGCTGTCCCCAGCGCAGGGCCAGCCCTGGGCTCCCTTTTCCTCCACGTTTACCTGACCAGCAGCCTGTGGGGCCCTGGCCTGTGGCCACCAGCCCGTCCCCACACAGGCCCAGGGGACCTGGCGCCATCTCCACCCTGAGTTTGGCTGTGGTGCCTCCACCCTGAAACCCCCCTGGGGGCCCAGCTGGGCCCAGGACACCCTCTGTGCCCCACTGCGCCCCACAGCTCAGCCCAGGACACCCTCCACGACCCACTGTGCCCCATGGCTGGGCCCAGGACACCCTCTGTGCCCCCACCGAGCCCTGGTACCTCACACCCCCCCAGCTCCAGCCACCCCAGGGAGGACACAGGGTACCAGCAGCCACCCCAGGGCTGGCAGCCCCCTCAGCCCGGCCTCCTGCCGCGACCCGCGGGCCCGGGGGCTCTCACGGCCGGAGGTGCACCCTGCAGCCCCTCACCTCTCCCCGTACCGGCACCCCGGGAGTGAGGAGGGCGGCGGCGGGGCTCGAACCCTCGGCCTACCTGCCTCAGGGGACAGCCCGGCGTCGCGTAACCACGGCGACGCGGCTGCTGCCGCGAGACTTCCCGAGAGCCCAGCGCTGCAGCACGTGTGGGGGGCGTGTCCGTGAAGCCGCTGCCGCCGCCATGATGGGTGTGGGCAGCCCTTACTAGGCTCCTGTGGGGCGCCCCATAGGGTGGGGGGGTTTCCTGATCCACTCGTGTCGTTTGGGCAGGGGTATAGGGCCCTGGGCAGGGCTGTAGGGACACAGGCAAGGCCCTTATGGCCCTGCTCAGATCCCTATGGACTTAACCATGACCCTGTGGCCCTGCCCAGGCCCCTGCACAGGCCCCTGTGGGCTTTAACCGGGCCCCTGTGGCCCTGCCCAGGCCCCTATAGCCCTGCACAGGCCCCTATAACCCTGCACAGACCCTTGTGGGCTTTAAGAGGCCCCTATGGCCCTGCCCAGGCCCCTATGGCCCTGCCCCCGTCCTGGCCCCCAGCCCCACTCCTGGCAGATCCCACAGTGCCCACCCAGCCGCTCGCCTGCACCCCACCGAGGGACCCCAGGGGTGGGGGGGGTCCCTGCAGGCCAAGCCGGGGCAGGACCTCAGGGTGGGGGGTCTGTCAGAACCCAGGGGAACAGAGGGCGGAGGTGTGGGGCAAGGTCCTGGGGACGGGGGACCCCTGCTCACCCGGGGGTGTGGTGGGGGCAGCTCCAGGGCAGGAGGGGTTTTGGGGGACCCCACTGCCACCACCGGCAGCTTTCGGGGCAGATGCCAGACCCCCAGCACAGGCTGGCCCGTTTGCTGGGAGGACATGACCAGAATAGCTCCGCTATCGGATCCGTGCCGGCGGGGCCGTGCCCGCTGTACCTTCTCGGGGCTGACATTTGAGCCCAGCCCCCCCTCCCCGGCAGCGGGACGTGCTCCGGGGCCACCCGCCATCACCCAGCTCCTGTGTCCTTTCCCCCGGCGTGGCTGGGGACGAGCAGCGGGATGGCGAGCGGGAGGCGGCGCGGGGGCAGCGGGCGGCGCGGGGGACCCCGGCAGCACCCGGGGACCCACGAACCAGCCCCCTCACCTGCACCCCTCTCTCCTGCAGCCCCCACGGCCCAGCCAAACGCAAATGCCGCCCCCAAAACCTGCCGCCCCAAGAAGCCCGCGGAGCAGCTGGCGGCGGGAGCACCCGATGTGGATTCGCTGGGCTTCCAGGCCATGGACCGCAACGTGCCAGGGCTGTCCCACGTCATCCTCCAGAAGCTCAACATGAAGAGCTACGAGGACTACAAGTGAGTGAGCACCTGGGGGGCTGCCATGGGCGTGTTTCCCCCCACCCCGGCCAGAGCATCCCATGTGTCCCCCCCAAGCTGGAGCATCTCCCCCGGGCTTCCCACCCGGGCTTGCCCGCAGGTGGGGTGCTCTGATGGGGGTCCTGGGTGCCCCCCTCCACCAGCCCAGCTCCCTGTCCCCAGGGGCAGGATGCTCTTGGCAGCCTGGGAGGACGTCAGCCCCGCCGCGATGGCTGAGCAGCATGGGCCAGATCCTGCTCACCCCCCTGCGATGTCTGCAGGTCTGCCATGGATGGGAAGAAGAGCGGCAGCGATTTGGGCATCCGGACTTACTTCGACATGTTCCAGAAGATGGAGGACACCTTCAAGTTTTGCGCTGAGTGCAAGAAGCTCCCCGATGCTCTTCCTGACCCCAAAAGCCTCCGGCGATGCAAGAGGTATCGGGTGGGAGGGTTGAGAGATGATCTGACGCCACAGGGCTGGATCCATCCCCTCTCTTCCAGCCCGGTGGCTGGGGTGAAGCTGGGGGTGTCTGGCCCCGATGCCCACCTCCAGCCGCAGAGAGCCCCCAAAACAGTGACACAGCGCTGGGAGGGGGTGGCAGGGAGCCTGGCTGGGCAGGCTGACCCCTGGCCCCCCCCCACGGCTGGGCACGCTGCCTGTCCCCCCAGGTGCCAGAACGTGTACTACTGCGGTGTGGCGTGCCAGCGTGCCAACTGGCCGCTGCACAAGAAGTTCTGCAAGAAGCTGAAGCTGGTGGCCCTGGACCGGCTGGTGGAGTGGCTCATCTTCACAGGTGGGGCAGGGGATGCTGCTCCCACCCTGTATGTCCCCCTCAGCCTGCCTGACCCCCCCGCCTGGGCTGCAGAGGTCCCATGGAGAGACTTAAGGTCCCATGAAGGGATGTGGGGTCCCTCCTCCCACATCCAGCCCCCCCCAGCTGGGTCCAGCATCCCCACAGCCTGGGTGGGATGGGCAGCTGTGGGGCCACTGCTGTGACCCCCAACACTTCTCCCTACTCCCCCAGGAGACATCCCCTTCCCCACAGAGACCTGGACAAGACCTGCTGGGGACGTGGAGGGCTGGGAGGACTGGTTCTCCATGCAGGAGCGGCTGGAGGAGAAGCTGGGCGCCATCCTGGCCGGGCGGTACATGACCCTGCTCTGGGCCAACGCCGGGAAGCCCCGGCCGGAGGACAGGGAGCTGTGCGAATCTGTCCGGCGGCTGGTCACCGACTTCCACTCACGGCCACTCACCATCGGCTTGGGGCTGCGGCTTTTCGGCATCAACCCCCTCCGCAAAGCCCTCACCGTGCACGTGGTGGGGGCATCCCATGTCGAGACCCTCAACACCCGCCTGACGGACTACGATGAGCTGACGCGGATGTTCCCGGAGCACCAGGGCATGGAGGTCGTGATGGTGGGGGTGGATGTGGTTGACGGTCCCATCATGAGGCCCCCCCTGGCTGTGCCGGCGCCCCAGGGAAGGGTCTATCTCAGCAGCTACAAGGGGCTGTACCACGACTTCTGGGAAAGCCACGTGGAAACCAAGCTGGCCGCCCGCCCCGACCTGGTGGTGGGCTTTCACCCGGGTGAGTCCCCGCGCCGCAGGGGGGCCCAGACCCCCGCCACCCCGCTGCCCAGAGCAGGACATCCCCACAGGGTGCAGGGCAGACCTTCACCAAGGGGAAGTCATGCTTGACCAACCTGATAGCCTTTTATGAGGACATTACCAGGTGGATAGATGATGGCAAAGCAGTAGATGTGGTCTGTCTCGATTTCAGAAAAGCATTTGACACCGTCTCCCACAGTATCCTCGCGGCTAAACTGAGGAAGTGTGATCTGGATGATCGGGTAGTGAGATGGATTGTGAACTGGCTGGAGAAAAGAAGCCAGAGAGTTGTGGTGAATGGGATGGAGTCTAGCTGGAGGCCTGTATCTAGTGGAGTCCCCCAG
>WKFP01013502.1:200974-219592 GCA_011057875.1 Pterocles orientalis | reverse complement strand
TTTTTTTTAATGCATACTGTCTCATGTTCCTAGTGGATTCAAGTTACAGGATATAATGCAATGCCAACAGCAAATGTTGGCTAAACATTGATACTCCAGTCCTCATAGAGGTTATAAGACAATCACTAGCTACTATCCAAGGCAAATCAGTTCTTAAAACAGAACTTCTAGATGATAAAGAAATACTGGATTAACCAGAAAGATTTGGACAGCACAGCCTAGCAGGCCAATGAAGACAGGCAGCTGAAAGCTTTAAAAGGAAGCACTTCATGAGTTTCCCTCATCTCTTCCTGTTTCAGTATCAAAGCTACTGGGTCAAAGGGAATGAAAAAAATTCTATCCCAGTTCCAATAAATGCTCAGATATAGGGAAAAAATAAAGTAGGAAACTTCAGTAATTTCCCCTCCCCCAATTTGGGCATACCAATTAAACTGATTATTTTTAAAATGCCTGCCAATGTTAAATGTTTATCTGTTTTCAGACATCCCTAGAAAAAGTAGGCTTAATTCTCAGAAATAACACCTTTTTCCTAAGGAGAAACTGTATTAGTTACAGGACTAAAAAAAGTATCAAGGCTAAAGATTTCTAACCTTCAAAGAGGATCCAAAAGCAAACTCAGCAGGGAACAAATGCAGCTCCTAGACTGTATTTACATATCAGGAAATTTAAACATACACAACCTTACTAAGTTAAGTTACCTAAGCCTAGTTAAGTGTACAACTAAAAGCCTTACCTCTGATACACCTCCCTAACTACCAGAAGCTGTAACATTAGATAGAAGCATTTCACAGTGCTTCCCTTGGCTCAGCATTTGCTTCTGTGAGTTCAGTGCTAATTACCTGCTCTTCATTTATGAGCTGCTATCATCCGGGTACTCAAATATCTTGATGGTAATAGCACAAACCTGTGTTATCCAGGAAAGAGACACCACTTTATCACTGCAAACCACTCACACCAGAGTCTATATTATCTGCCTAATTTCCCTAGTGGTTGGAAACAGGATTAGAGAAATAATTGTTCATTTGGCTCTTCAGGTGAGAATTCTGTGCTTTAAAACAGTTCATTGATCTACAGTGCCCTGAGGAGGTAACTTTACCAAATGGTGGGCTTACAGCCTAGCATTGTTGTGGGTTTCAGTAGAAATAATATTTTTATTATGGTGTAAAGTTATAAGAAAGAAAAATTCATGTTTTAAATATAATTGAGAATTTTCTTTTTAAAACATAGATGTTTGTGGAAGCCAATTAGGGAAAGCCAAGTATGAGTACTTGATAACGTGTCCTTTTAAAATAAATCTACCAGGTAAGTCTCCTTAAGTTTTGGAACTTTTGCACCTTGTCTGATTTCCTGGTACTTGTTCATACAGGTTTTGCTCTGTGAGCACGCCTTTGTCTAGCTGTGACATGGCATCTCTCCTTTCAAATGAATCTTGTTGTGAAACTCTTTGTATATTAAATCCATCTGGACTTCCTTCTTAAAGGGCTTTGGGCCTGATTCTCTCCTCGCTTACTCTGCTTACTTCAGTGCACTTGCTTCCACAGGAAAGACTAATACTGGGTCTTGAGTGTCTAGAAAGTGCCCTTAATTAGTAAGGGAAAAAAAAAAAACCAAACCATATTTTACTCGGAAATGCTGAGTCACTCTCAATTCCCAACTTGGATCAGTAAGAGAATGGAGGAATGCATTTTTAGAACTGCATGACAGAACATGAGTGCCAACCCAAATAAAGCAAATGACTTGTCTCTTCATACCTGTGTATGTGTAACCTGTATGACATTCCTCTTCTCAAGAGACAGAGAAAATCCTTTGCATTTGCAAGCTCTCTTTTAGTCTCAGCACTAATTTTAAATGAGTCTGTCTCTGTCCTAACTCAGAGATGGGTCACAAAGCTCAATGTCTGAATCTGCTCCTTTTCCAGGAATGAAATTGGCCACTGTCTGGATAGACTGGAAGTGCTCAGCAGCACAGTCCCCCTCTATGACATGACTGGACCCACAGTGTTCAAGATAAGCATGTAATAGCTCTCTGGTAAAAATACCTCTTTCCTCATGTTTAAATCAAGAGGTAGCTTATGAGTTGACCCTATTGAATCCATCTTGCCTCTACACTACAGTTCCTTGCTTCAATACAAGAAGCAATAGTCCTATAATGTCATTCATTTGAAGGGCTTTTTAAAAATCCTTCTTATAAATCATTATTTTTGTTAGTCTCATTCTCTGAGACAAGTAATTCATGAAGTTCCACCTCATGTGGCCTTAGCATAACAAAATTCCCCACAGGTGCTTTCCAGGTGTGTTGCTGACTTTCTGAGCTAACGCACATCAGGTGAGCCATGCTGGCTGCCCAGCTGAGCTGCTCTTCATCCTTTGCAAACCGAACGTTTAAGACTCAGTGTGAAGACCTTTGAACTTAAATGTTTCACGTAATATTTGTGCCCATTAAATATGGCACTACCTGACTTTCTTCAGCCTTGGCGAGGTGTGTCAGGGAGACTTGGTTCCTGCACTACACACCTGGATGTCAGTATTAAGAACCAGCGTATTCTTGACGGTTGGCTGTATTTAACAGACATTAACCGAGCCGGGAGTTTGCTTTGCCAGGAGCTGTACAAACCCACAGGAAAAGGGTGCTGTGCTGCCTGTGCCCTGCAGGGCTGCCTTCACACACCAGGTGGTAGTCACTCAGGAAACCTCCTTCCACACGAGGTGCCTGCGAAGGCCAGACACTGCGTACGTGGGGCTAAATTCACTCAACGCACCGTCTCTCTTTGCCTTCAAAACTTTTTAGGGGGTCAACCAAGAAGAAACCGTTGGCAGCCAGCGGCTCAGGCCTGACTCCACCGACAAGCGCCGAGAACGTCGCTGCGGGCCAAGCAAGGCGGGCGACGCCAGGGCTACTCCTGCCCCGGGATGAGGGGTTCACCTCTCACAGGGCTCCCTCGGGCCGGGAGGGCCCGTCCCCGGGAGAGGGATTTGATCGCCGGCCGGTGTGTGGCGGCCGCTCCCTTGTCTCCCCGCCACCCTGCTCGCCTCGCCGCTGCCTCTCTCCCTCTTCGCCCGCTCGGGCTGGGCTTCACCCTTCAGGTGGCAGGCGGCGCTCGGAGCTGCGCGGCCGCCCCTCCTCTGCCCCGCCACGGCCGCCCGCTCCCGCCCCGCCCGCGCGGCCGTTTGCGCTGCCGGAGCGTCAGCGGGAATTTCCAGCCAGGAAGTGCGGCGGGGCCGGAGGGCAGGCGGGGGTGGAGGCTACGCAGGCGGCGGCCGCCGCGCAGGCCGGTGCCGCTCGGCTGCCCTCGCCAGCGCGCCCGCGGTGGGGCGGGAGCACGGGAGGGAGGGAGGAAGGGGGAAAGTCCGCGCGGAGCCGGGGCGCGGGCGGCGCCGGCGGCGTCACGCCGGTTACATGGCGCGGCGCTGAGGGACGCGCGGCCGGGACCCGCCAGCGGCAGACGAGGACGCGCCACCAGCCCTGCCCTGCCCTTCCCCGGGTGAGCCTCAGGCGGCCCCTGACCTGCCGCTCGCTGCTTTCCCTCTGCTTTGCCGTTACCCTGGCGCCCGTTTGTCCGCGGCTCCGCTGTCTGCCTTTCCTCCCCCCTGCGGGAAGCGCGGCGCCGCTGCGGCCCGATGAGGAGCGGGAGCGGGCAACTGCACCCCGCTCGGGATGGGCCGGGCTGGGCGGGGGGAAGCGCTGTGGAGACCGTGACGGGCCCGGCGAGGGAGGGAAGGGGGATGTTTGCTGACGGGAAGCGTGTCCCCTGGGCCAGCCGCTCGCCTGTGCCCCCGGCCCGGGCGTGGACCTTCCGCTGAAGCGCCGGGAGCGATCGCCGCGGGGTTTGCCTGTGACCGGTGACAGTGAGACTCGGGGGCCGGCGGGGGGTCCGGGGCGGCGGGCACCCATCGCTCCCGGTGCGCGCTCTGTGAACAGGGCGATCGCCTCCCCGCTTTTCTCCTCTCTTGCAGGTTTGAGGAGAAATAGCACTGCTAGTGCACGGGCTGCCTCACGCCTCTTCTGTGGGGTTTTTGTGGGTTTTTTAAAATTTATTTTTTTTTTTTTAAAGCACGTAGTAGGCTTTTCCGCTGGTGTATTGGAGGGGTCTTCCCAGCCAGGAAGGGCTGTCTGTGACGGGCTGTAAAGCGAACAACCCGTGCGAGCCCTGTCCGTGCGGGGGCAGAGGGGGTGCTGCTGCTGCTTGTTGGTTTGGAAGGTCGCCGTGCACGGGGAGGTTTGCTGCTGGCAGCTTGGTGGTGTTCCTGGCCTTGGGTGGGGCTGGCAGTAGTTCCCCAAGAGTGACAAACAGTGTCAACTAAAGGCTGCTTTCAAAGGTGGTAAAGAGTGAGGTTTTTGAAGGTAATTTAGCGGGAATGTTCTCGCCGTGAGGAGGAATTCTGTCAGATTGATTGTCCTGTCACTTTTGGCCTTAAAAACAAGAATATTCATCAGTTTTTTGGTTTTTTTCCTATTGACACTTTCTGGTAACTTTGCTAGAGAGGCACTATTGACTTATTTGATGTGGACATAAAATGGGGTATTATTTCTGAGCTGTAGTACAGACGAGCTATATGTTGTTTGGCCATCATAATAATGCAGTGTACTGCTAGGTAATTTCATTCAAATGAGTAAGAGAATATAGCTGCCCATTCTAGGAAAGCATTAACCAAGACGTCATTCTAAGACGTCATCCTATCTGCAGTGTTTTGTAATCTACAGAAATGACTACAGTTTAATTGAGAAAACGAAAGAAGAAGCAGCAGCCTGTAACTATCCAGAGGCAGATCCTCTGTTTCATAAACTTCTTGGCTCAAGAATTTAACTGACATTTATGCTGAAATATTATTGTCAGGATCTTCCCCAGAGTGTGGAGATTTCAAAGAAACCATGCTAAAATATGTGCAAGATCTGTTAAATAATTTAATCTGAAATATTAAACAGAGCAGAAAAAACATTTCTCTTTGCACTTTTCTAGAGAAAAGTGTCAATCGGCAGTAGAGTCCTCAAAAAAATGATATTTTCTCATGCAAGCAATGAGTACACTTTGAGTAGGGTTAAGGTTATAAAACTGAGGATGACTTTGTATCACCTCATGTCATGTGTTTTTAAAAAATAATGTTGTAGCAGATAAACTTCATACCTGTAGGTGCTTAACTTCAGTCAGCACCTTGGTAATGTTTTTGTAGTATATATTTTGAAATCGGAAAAGTGTGCTGGAAAAAAGAAAGTGATGGGAGAAGAAACAAGAGAATCTTGGGAGAGGAAAGCAGACAGCGATACGTCATTTATATGCACATTCTAAAATTTCCTATTCATTTATGGAAAAATAACAATTTAATTGTTTCTCTGTTACTATGTATTTGGCTTTTAAAATCAATTTTAATAGTAAATTTCAATTTACTGTTTTTCATTGAGGTGGCATTATGTGAATTCAGTAATGGATACCTACAAATAAATATCACTGATGCAAATTTGCTAATTAATATGTTTTTGAGTTTTCATGAAAACAATACTCCTCCTTTTCGTTGTTGCCTTTTCCCAAAATCTTCCCATGTCACTGTCTCACGAATACATGAAGACTCCATAAATAAATGCAGTTAGGAATTCATGTAATCATGCTTCACATTGCTGAGTCTGGAAGGACAGGAACCAGGTTTGAAGGCCTCTTATGAGTCTTTACTATCACAGGTGCTTGATGCTGACTAGAAAATTCCAGTCTCCCTCAACAGTTACACGCATACAAAGTAAATGTTTTGAAGTTGCAAAGATACTGTGAAAGACAATATATTTTTTACTAACTTGCAGTTTGCAAGTGATGAGAAAATCCTGTGGTCTTCAGAAATTTTGGTTAATTAGTCTTTTAATAGATTGTTTCAAAAGGTACTTGCTAAAATCTCTCAGTGCTGTACATGTTTGCCAACTCTCAGTTAGGAAGTACTAAGAAAATTGTTACTCATTTCCGTAAGCAGCTAATGAAAACTCTAAAGTTAGTTTAGATTTTTTTTCCCCAACATGTTGATAGCTTTTCTTTGGTTCTTAGATGCAAAATGACACAGCTATTATAAATCAAAGAGGATAGACTATTTCAGGCAAATAATGAAAAGGAAATTCCTGGTCCTGGTCACTTGGTCACTTTTAGCTCTGACACAGGTATTTTAGAAGTGAAAATTGTAATTTGTGTTCTTTAAATTAGCTGTGAACCTTTTATGAAGTTCTACATTGATAAGATCATAATTACAGTTGTCATTAACTGTGCCCTTAGGTCAGTCAGGCCCATTTCGTCTCATTTTGAGCATAGAAAAAATTCAGTGAGTCTTCTGCAGTGCAAAAACCAAAACACATATGTTTTGTTGCAGCGCTGTTGACAGTTTCAGAAGTAAGGCCTTAGAAGATGTTTCAAATTATTCTAGTCTCAAGGTGGAATCCTTTGTTTAGGGTTTAGGTGGAGCTGACAGATCATGTGTGGGGAGGAAGCTACTATTGCTACTACTAGCATTTTTTCCCCCATTCAACTTTTATGTTCTTTTGAAAAGCAGTTCCAGATTTTTTTTTCCCCCCCTCATTTAAAATGCAGAATTAGCTAAACTGAAATACTTCTCTATTGCATTGCATCCTCCAAGCAAGCTCTACTGGTATCAGCAGATCAAGGGCAAAGTAGGTCTGAGTAGTGTGGTGTAGCTTTTCTTGCTTGTTCTTTTATTTCTCGTAAAGATTATATTTTTTATCTTTTTAAACACTTACAGATTTTAACACACAAATGAAGTAAAAATGAAGTGAGTAGATATTTTTGGGGCCTTATTAATCTAGTCTGAGTGTTTTTTGTTCTATCGTATGTTACCATAGAAGATTGAGGCTGCAGGAGTTTTACAATTTTTTTGTAAAACAAAACAGTAACCACCTTGCACCTGTAGATTTGAAATCTAGGGTATAACTGTCATGGTGCTAGACTCAGTTCTACCTGTTTGGTTCTATTTACGAGTGTTATTTACCTGACCATTGCTGTCATGTTACATTTTCAGTGGCTGTTTGAAACCAAAAGGACACTGAGAATCCCTTAGCTCACTTTTCTGATTGCAGTGGGAACAGCCGTTGCAGCTTTCTGAGCCCTTTTCTGCTGCTGTTATTCATGAAATGAGGGACTGCGTCTTCAGTTGAGACCCCAGAACTTGTATGAAAGTATCCAGTGATACAGCAAACCTTATGTGAACTGACTGAAATCTTGGGTTTGCCTGTTACTTGGTTTCTGAGAAACTCTCTCCCCCCCTCCCCACCCCAGAGGAAAAGGTTTGCTGTTTAATATTGGTGATTCATTACACTTAAGGCTTATGAAATGGGTATGTGTGGCTTTTTAAGATGATTTTAACTTTGCTAAACAACTTTGTGTGAACTAGAACTATTTCTAAAGAACGTTCAGTGATTCTTTTTAATCTGTAGGAAAAAAACCCAGCATTTTAATGTGATACTCGGGTTAGTTCAAGTAGCACTAGCACCCTACGTGGCTAAAATACGGTGTAGTTACTAGAGTAGTTTTGCTGTGTTGAACCTCAGTATTTTTATATGTGTTTAGCATGATAGGTGTACCCGAGTATGTTTGTCTTATAATTGAATGTTGGTTATTCCTTTGGTGTAAGTTGCTTTGAATTCATGTTTTAACAAAAACATTCTAATTTTATTCTTATAATATCCTGGAAAAACAGCTTATATATTTGTGGCATTTTAGTGTTTCCTCTTGTCGCATTAGTTGACTGCTTTGACGTATGGGAAAAGAATACAAACATTTACACAAAAATTCTGCTGGTAAGGATACTTAATACGC
This sequence comes from Pterocles orientalis, assembly GCA_011057875.1. NCBI lineage: Eukaryota > Metazoa > Chordata > Aves > Pterocliformes > Pteroclidae > Pterocles > Pterocles orientalis. The sequence continues at coordinate 211,794 of WKFP01013502.1, read as the reverse complement.
AACCGTTCAGGTAGTGCAGTTACCCTTGGCCAAATGAATTTCCTCATGCTATGAATTTTTGTTCAAATTTAGTAGTTATCTGATGTACTAAGTTTGAATCTAGATTTTGTACAATAATTCTGCACCCAACAATTCTGAGAGCATCACGCTTCTGAAATCTCTTTAATACTTGTGATTGATTTAATAACCAAAATGTTTTGTAGTTTTTATACTGTTGTCCAATAATGCATCTGCTTATGACTGAAAATATTTGAAAATTTTAACTTAAAACAGTTTTGTAGTTCAACAACTGCACAGCCAGAACTCCCAGGTCCCACCCAACAGGAAATAATAAGCAGACTTAATTAATGACAAGAGGAGGCAATTTGTGTTGTATTAGAAAAACAAACTGTGTCATTTAGGGTTATGTAGTGGTATTGCAGCTGCAACGGTCTATGGATGAGAAAAAGTCTGCAGAGGAAAGTAGTATCTTTGATAAAAATGCCTTTCTGCACTCGCCTTTTCTCACTTGTATACTGAATAATTATACTCAGATCTTTATTCAGAGATTACATGTCTTTGTAGCAGCTGAAGGAAAGTTCCAAAAAAATACAACTTCAGTGTGCCACTTTTGCAGAAATTGAACATTGATGGGTTTTATACTGTGCGTAGTTTCCTTAAAACAGCCCCCTGTACCCCCAGGTATTGAAGTCAGACAAGAGAAAAAATATTAGTAAACTTCCAACATTTAAAGGCAAACTTCAAATTTCCAGTCTATTTCATTACTGAGTTCAAATCCCTTCAAAAAAACCAGTTGCTGGGGCTCCTTGTCATCTTGAGCAAGTTAGCAATCACTTCTCATATTTTTTAAAGTGCTTTTTCTTTCCTGTTTGTACTTAAGAGATGTATGTTAATAACGTGAGTGAAAGTTGCATGATGGTTTCCTTAATGTTTTGGTTCTGTTTACTTTCCGTATTTCAGAATACTGTAGCTGTTTATCACCACTTACATTGAATAATCCAGGGATTCACTGTCTGTAGCACATTTTTTTCTTTTCCTTTTATTTTAAAAAGAAAAACGTGTGGGTGTGTGTATGGCTTGCATTTTCCCAATTTTTCCAGGCTGTGCATCAGGATAGCATTCATCTAAATGATAAATATTTGGTCCAGTCTTAACCTTTGCTTGGGGACTTCAGAAACAGTATAATTTGTTAAAGTGGATGCAATCAAAATGAGTAGTTGAGAACCATGTAAATAAAATAACCACTGGTAAAACTTTTTCTGTGTTAAGATTTTGCTTGATTAGTATTTGGGAGGGGGGTGTCTCTCTTTCCCCTCTCCCTCTCAAGAAAACTTTCTTCTGCAGCAGCTTCATTAATGGTAGCAGTAATGGAAGTACAAGGTGCTGGTAGCTAACCGCTGTTGGAGTTTCGTTGTGTAGACTTGCTTTAAGCAGGTTTGGACAACATGTGTTCAAAATGCCAACAATTGTTTGGAATCCTGCCTGGACAGTATTCCCACTGTTGTTACGTTACTTTTAACAAAAAAAATGTGCTTTATTTTTCTTAAGTATCTTTTATTCAGCCTTAAGAAATGAATGCAGTTAGAAGGACATGCACAGCTTACACTAAGGGTTGTCCACGTTACTGTTGTAGGTTGGTGATCCAAGTTGAGTGTCCTCCGAAGCTTTCAGAAGACCTAAGCCTGTGTGTCTGTATGGCCTGCTCTTTTGTGCAGAGGTAGAAAACAGCGGTTCTCAAGCTTCCTTTTTTCCCCTCCCAGTTCTTCTCCAAGAATGTATTCTGCAACACAGGTTTCTTGCTCTGGAGCTGTGCTCCCAGTGTGTTGGGAAAAATACTGATTTCCAAGGGGAATGGAGTGCTGGATGAAGAGGAGGTGAGCAGAGCTGAGGTGGAAAGGCCAGGCGTTGAAAAGGGTGGGCATCCTCCTGACTTTGAAGGCACTGCAGTGAGGAAGGCTTGAGGCTAAATGTCTTGGATCAGTATCTCTGGTCTGTCAGAGAAGTCTGCTCTGTCCTTGAGCCAAGATATCTCAGCAGCTCTTGTCTTGCTTCCAGCCTTTACCCAGCAACTCGCAGCATCTATTGCACAATACATTTCCCAGCATCTCCATTAGGGAAATGCTGATCTCTGAAACAATTGCTTCTATACAGATGTTTTGCAAAGGGTAGAAAAGTGGGGCTCCAAGAGGGATAGTTACTACTAAGTAGATGATGCCAGGTAAAACACATTGTAGGGACAGTACAGTGCAACAGTTACTGTTTCTACCTCAATATTTCATAGCTGCTACAGGATTTCAGAAAACTTAATTTTATTCCTAAAAGCATAGTTCTCTTCAATGAGTCTGCCATGTTTTCTATATATCAAGTCAGCTGAAGTATAGTAGTTGAGTTTCCCATCTTGAGGTTTTCTTTCTGAACCCCAGCCTTGAAAAGTAAGAAGAGGTTGATGTAAAATGTCCTATAAAGTAAGAGATGGACATTCTTCAACATAGAAGTTTATTTAAACCATCAGACTAATTCCAGTTCAGAAGTGTAATGAACTCTAGGTAATAAAGATTGTGATTCACTAACAAACATCTTCCGTGTACCTTTTATAGAATATGCCTTAGTTTCTATCCTGCTAAATTGGTCTATGCTATAACCAAACTTTCTTCCATAAAATATTAATCTGTCCTGAACTCAGTCTTTATACTGAACTACTTAAAAAACAACGGACAATTTTAGAAAATATGAGTTCTTTGGATTTTAAAACACAACAGCAGACGGATACCCTGATGCTTGTCTTTTGCATTCATTTTCTGAGGATATAACGGTCATCCTGTCACATCAATTTTTATGCTTTTATTTTGTTTGATTGGCTCCAAGTAAGGTTTAAAAGAGGTGGGTGGCTGATGAGAGTTTCCACCAGGCATCACCCTTTTATGCTGAGGCAGGTCTTTGTGGGGTAGAGAAGTTTGTGACACTGTTCATCCTTCATATCTCCAAATTGATTAAAAAAATACATTTATATTCAAAGAACATAGAATAAAAGTTAAAGACCTGCTTACCATGTCTTGCTTTGAAGGCCTGGGAAAGGAAGCGTATGTCTTGTTTTGCTTTTTTTTTCCTCTTGGTCCTATGTGAAATGATAGTTTTGTCAGTAAGTGTGCAGGTGCACTGTAAAACGTGAATAGATAGATTTGGGGTACTGAAGCTCAAATTTCCTTTTTTTTTGGGAGGGGGGGCAGAGGTGGTTCCACTCCTTAGGGTAGTATTTAAATGAAAGAATAAGAAGTCTTCCTAATTTATTGGTATATATACTGCTCAGGTTTTTAGCCAGGCCAGCATGAGAACAAAGCTAGAAAGAAAAAGAATTAACTTTAAAGTCTTAGTTTTTTAAAAGGCATGCAGCTGCTGGGTGAGATGTCTGTATATGTTTTCAGAAATAACTGGACTATTAGTGTCTGAATCAAACATTAAACCTTAATTTCTCATAGATGATGAAATTTTCATCGGTTGTGCTTGTTTGTAGAAAAGTAACAGGAAGAAGTCCCATTCCCTGCTTATAAGCATTGGATTGGATACTGGTATCAAAGAAGAAAATAGTTTACCTCATCATTTAAAATTCAGGCTAGAAAGTTGAAGAGGAACAGTTAGAGGGAAGGATCTGACTCAAAAAATCAGAGGGCTAAAAAAAAGTTGGTTAGAGAAACCGGTGTTTGTTTTTGAAAAATAGTTAGATACAGTGGATGGTGAAGAACAGCAGGAGAGAGATCTGAAATCAAATTATCTAGATAAACAGAAAAGAGAATTCTTGTTCCTGGATGAGAGCATTCCTACATTAATTGTGTTGTTTCCATTTTGAATGCTTGATCCTTTTGAAGCTTTAAAACAAATATTCCGAATACAATAAATGAACTTGTGATCTTCCCGCTGTGCCTACTTGTACCTGGTATTATTTGGTTATTAAGGAGGACTAGCAATGCAAAGTAACTGGATCGGTTGGTGCAACCCTGTCATCTTCCACTTATGTGTACTATGTGTACATCTTCCTAGTTTTTTTCTTTTTCTCATTTTTTTTAAAAAAAACGTTTTTCACAAGGGCAGCTGAGCCCCTGTGGGGAGAAGGGAATACTGCATGTGTATGTATATGCACACGCAGACGCACGTGTAGTCCCTCAGTAAGGCGCAGCGGTGTGGTTGTGGCTAAGGTTAGCTGAGTTTTATGTTTTCCCGTTGCACTAGGAACTAAATGGCATTCCTTCACCCACCTTTGAATTTTCATGCTATAAAGTACTGTGAGTTGAAATGTTTTTATTTCCTGTGCCTTGTTACCTGAAAGACTTTAGACAATCTCCAAGGTGGAGACTGTTGTGGTTGCTTGTGGTCTGCAGGTGTAGGGGTATTTTTTTTTTATTGTAGGCGCAAGTTTGCGGTACAGTTTGTGGGAATCGGAGATTACGTGGGAATCAGGCATATTTGGTAACATAAACTTCAGCAAAACAATTTTAATCCCAGTCATCATCAAATGTGAGAGAGGTGGTTTTGACCTGACTGCTCTAAGATGCATATAGCAGCAAATATAGCTTGGATAAAAATAATCTCTGCCCCAAAATACAGCTCCTGTGAGGAATGAACAACGCTGCTCATGGTAGATGCTAATCTTGCCACTTAATGCATGTAGGAAAGGTGCTTAGAAACTCAAGCAATAAGGGAAGAGGTTAATTAAAAGTCACACAATTAATACTAGGGTCTGTTTACTAGGGTCTGTTTTTCTACAGGTGTCTTTTTGTTTTTTAATCTTGTTATCGACTCCTTGGATTTCCTTCTATTTTCTTACAAGAAGAGGAAGCTTAGGGATTTGTTAAATAAATCCTAAACAAACAAATTCTATTTTGGAGGTAGGGCTCCTGGAACATATTTTGTAATTTGTTTGGCTTTGAAAGAGGACCAGCCATACAGTGAAACTGACTTTCAGTCATTCAGAAGGGGTCATTGTAAACTGCTGGGTTAATTTTTGCCTAGGCCCTGAAAAGGCGATCAAGTGTCAGTTTACGTCCACAAAGGCATATGTTTGCACATCTAAATCATCATGTGTTTGTAATAAACTGGTTTAGCATTCAAGCCAGAGAGAATGTCTGTGGCCTCTCCCCCAAACACTGCAGCTCACTGTTGAACACAAAAGATCTCAAGTAAGAGACACCTGTGCTTTTGGTGTGAGAGAAATTGTGGAGTTCCTGGTTAGACACTCATGAGTACATACCTACAGCAACTGAGTGGTATGTGAGTAGTTACCGTTCTGCTTCTGAGCGTAATGTTCATCTTTATTTGCTGTTTTGCTCTCGTGACATTGGTTATTGCATCAGACCATTTTGATCAGGTGAAATTCAAGGACTGGTTCAGATTTATTTATGTATGGATTCTAATTTTTGTATCAAAGTCCTTTAAATGAAACTTTTCAGAAATACTGCCTCTGTGGTATTTTTCCACTTTGTTGAAGTCATGTATCGTGGAATTGTAAATGGGACCAGGAAGCATAGCAGGTGTGAGAACTGCCCTTCTCCCGCAGAGTTCTGCTAGAGTGAGTATGATGCAGTCTGAGAAACTAGAATAGGCGACAGAACATGCTGTTAAATTTATTCTATTGGGCTTACTGAAAAAGCTGTGAGATGCTTTGTTTGGAAGCTTGGCAAAGAAGTACACATTTAGCAAACAGGCAAGTAGGCAGATGCTATTCATATTAGCTCCTTGGAATTGTTTTTCTGAACAAGCATATTTTACTGTGTTATCTGGGTACTTCAGGTATTTTGGAACACAATTTTGCAAGATGTGGTTTGTGAAATAGTAAGAGATTAAATATGACAGATCACAAAACAAGACTTTTAGGGCCAGTTTTTGTTCTGTTTATGCAGAAGCAATCTGGCATTTGCACTCACAGTTACTTGATCAGTGTGCATCAGTAGGGTGGGTATTTTCTAACACTTCCTATAAAATGTTGGCTGTTGAGGTCTTGAGATTGTTTTCTGTAATATCTACGTACACCTTTAACTGGGAAGTGTTTGCCAAAAACTAAATTATGGTTATTTCAGTAACTTGTTAATTGGTGATGAGGGTTATATTCTTTATGGAACGGAATGTCAAATAAAATAGTAAGTTTGTTGTATGCTGAAGGTTTTGTTACGCCTTTGTTCATTGCCTTTTTTCCATAAAGATTGGTAATAACAAGAGCAAATTATTGATGGAAATAATGCTTTGCAAAACATGCCTCTGAGATAGTGTGATTGACTGGTATTTTTTATATTGTTGAAATCCTGATGTGCTGGGTGGTGAAGTACAGCATGGGTGACTGTGGCTGTTTGTTTTCTTTGTTACTCATTATTGGCTGAAATCTTATAACCAGTTATTTGACCTTTGCTCAAATACTATGAAAAAATATTACACAGTAAATATTTCTCTCTAAATTGAATTATACACAGGTGAGTACTGTTATTTTCTAGGTTGAAAAATAATGTTATCCTCATGGACCTCTTTTTCCTGGAAGTCATTTGGGTATTAACTGTCTCCTCAATTTTAAATTTTCTTTCATTTTCCCCTTGTGTGGCATGGGTGGCTGTATGTTGTCTTTGGAGCTTGTTAACAAGCTGAGTTGAGCCCCCATCAAAGTGAAGTACCTGAGTATTTAAATTTTCTTTTTTATATTTGCCTTTCTGGTTCCTGTAGAAGGTACATGGTGCTCAGTTTTTCTTTACTGGTTTACTGATCACTTGCCTCTCTCTTTCTTAGGCTGATAAGTTTTCACCTGTTTCACTTTGTTTTGCTGGAAGCCGTGGTTCATGTTCATTGTGGTGGAATATGAGGGCCAGCAACATGTTTTTATCTCCTACTACTTATTAACCTTATTTAGAGAGTGTGCTTGCATGCAGACATGACTCTCTTGGAACAGTAACTACAGTTACTTCCAGGTGTTCCCTTGGAGAGAGAGCCTTTTTCAGTGAGATCAACACAAGTGAAATTGTAATTCTTTCAATAACACCTACATGAAAGGAAGAAACTGTCATCTTTTATAATAGACCTAACAAATTCCTAAGAAAATTTCCAGGCTCTGTTTCAGCCTTGCTACTGGCCCCTGGCTAAACTTTCCAGTGTCCAGCATTTACACGTAGAGCTGTGGGAGAGGGTTAGGTATGCTGTACATCCATCCTTGTCATTGTCAGCACTGCATTGCTGTGAGTGCCAAGCACTTGTGGACCTCTGGAAATAAAGGTGTCCAAAATTAGTCATTGTTTGACTCCTGTTTTTATTTAAAGAAAAAATATTGGGTGTTCTTTCTTGAGTGTCTTTATCTTGCATTGAGTAATACTTCACAAGAAAACCATTAGGCATTCAGGAATGCTCAGAAGTCTTTTTATTGTATAAAAATACAGAGTCCTGTGTTTTCTAAACTATGCTGATGATTGTGTCTAAATTCTAATGGCAGAATAGTCAGAGCAAAGGCAGAATAAATTCTGACCTAAGGACTTTGTAATTGTCAGTTGCTTGGGAGGAGGCAATGGAAAATCCTAGCTGTAGCCTATCCTGTCCTTAGCCTGCCCCTTGCAAATACTGGGGCGTTTTAAGAGTATTTTAGAAATTATTAACATTATGAATAAAATAACAAGTATCGGAGATGGGGCTTTTAACACTTTTTCAAGTTTCTCATTGAAAAAGAAACGAGAGTTCTGATCATGTTTTTGTGTTTCAGGACTTAAAATGGCAGAAGATTCCTATATTATGTCTGATCCCCAAGTAAGTGGCTTTGTGTATTTCCAGCATCCCTGTATTCTCTCCTAGCTCTCTGTTTTGCCTTCCTCTCATATTGTCCTGTAATTTCCTAGGTTTGAAAACATAGACATATAAAAACATTCCAGCTATCGGCAGAAATCAGGTTTGGGGAAAGCTAGAGTTTTTTTTTCTGAGGTGTTACTATGTGACCTATAAAGTGCCTTGCCACTGGTGAAACGGCCGAGATGAAAACAAAGGCTAGGCCTGCAGGAAGGAGCAATTGAAAAAAATACTCATTTTTATTCCCTGTCTGCCTGTGACACTTGCTCTGCAATTTCTTCCGTGGTGACATAGGACTTTATATGCAAATAAAGCCCCTTACGCCCTAAAAGGCCCTTTTGTATCAATTTTTTGGTGAAATTTGCATTGACATCGATGATTAAATGCTCCTTTACTCACACAGATCAGTAGGCCTAGCTCTCCAGAAGGTCATCAGGTCATTTAATGATTCATTTCAATTGTGAGAATGGTGCTTGAGCGATAAGTTTGAGTGGATAACAGATCATTTCCATTCACTGTAATTTCAAAAAAAAAGAAACTATTGAATCCTTTGTACTTGCTCCACTTTGGAAGATGTTTTATACCTGACAGCAATTACAGTGAGTTAAGACATGTTAGTGTTAAAAAAACCCCAACAAAACTTTAACCTGGGTGTACTGTTTGCTTGCATTAGAGCTTGTAAATACATTTACATAAGGAATGTAGTATGGTGGGGTTTAATCACAGAAGTGGAAATGAAAACTCACAGGTTCTCAGCAAGGCCTTGGGCAAGACATCTAGGGTCAGATTTTCAGAATTTACCACCTAAGCTCCTTTGAATAGATATACCTGTTAGTGCATGTAAGCAAAACGTGTGCTTAGAAACTGCGCTGAGCTCAGTGGGGTCTCATGGTACTGGGGAAACGTAGTCAGTACTATCAGCTTTGCTTGCACTGCTGTTGCCAGCAAAAATAAAATAGATATAAAATGTTGACACACTGCACTGGGGTGTTTGCGGTCTCGATATTTGCAGAGAACTTTGAAATTCTTTGCTGAAAGATGCTTTGTGAAATTCTGTCTATATGTAGTGACGAAGAGTATGTTTTCTCTCAATATAGATGTTTACAATGGAGCAGTTCATGGGAGTGAATGCATTATTTAATAACACAAATTACATCACCTCAGACTTGCCACTACGAACAGGTAGGAACCGTTGCTATTTTTTGTTTGTGCTATTGTCCTGCTGTTTCTTGCAGGGTTTTGTTTTGGTTTTTTTGTAAAGTTTTTTTCAGAGACTTTGTTTATATTCTTGTATTTCATAACACTAGATCCCAAAGCTGTCACCTAAACTTTTTATTACACCCTTACGCATCTCTTTCCTACCCTCGTGAATCTTTCAGCAGTGAGGCCAATCTGAGTTTCTTTTGGCTTATACAGAAACTGAAAGTTTCAATTAGTTACATGGTTTGAGTGACAAGAGAGCTTTGAGTGACCTGTTTTTATAAAGTATTTTGTATTTTTTTTGTATTTGAAAATGCAATTTTTTTTTCAAAATTGGCATCTTCAGTGGCCTGCATGCTTGTATTGCCAGCTTGCAGAGTGCAGCATTTTTTCTTTTGAATGGTGTTTCATTTGTTGATGACTCTTAAGGTGCTTGTTTTTCACTAATAAAATGTAGAGTACATTCAACTTCCTGTATCATTCGAATCTGTTTTTCCTTCTCAGTGACTTGTTTCCTGTAAAGTGGCAGCCTGGTGTTAAAAGTACCTGACAATTTCCTGAATAATAACACTAGTTTGAAAGTTCAGTGTCAAATTTTGCAACTGACTGCTGTAAATAAGCAAATAGTATTCTGCAAGGGTCTGATATGTGGTTCTTCCAGTATGGTTCCAAAACAGGAACATCGAACAGAAGTGTGTTATATCTCACTCAGTAATAGGGGCTTGATCAGCCTTGATCTGGTTTTGCTTATTGAACTTCTTCATAAGTATTACTTCTTGCTTGAATTTGGAAAATTCTGTTCCTCCTGCTTAGTTTATTAGAATAGCTGATAGGAAAGGAGGAAGGAAATGAAAATTCATAAGTGTATGAGGTTTTCCTTAATATGTATCTCCAATAATGTACCTCCAGTGTAGCTATTAATGTCTGTTAACATGACAAGTTTCAATTGTTGGTCTGTTTGTTGTATCAGGATGTAGCTGGTATTGCAGATTGCTTTCTTTTGCTGAGAATGCAAATCACTTTTGTTTGAAATATTTGATACACTTGACAGCAGTGAAGGTGTGAAGGGTAAAATGAAATAAGCAATTAGCTTTTTACTTCACAGGTAAAATTCTACCCTAAAGTAATAATAAATGCTGATTTAAAAATTAAAATTAAGGCGTACTTACTGTTTCCGTGTTTCCTGGTTTAAAACCATGCTTCAATTTTCTTGACTGAATAGTAGCAAGGAAGGATCAAGAAACACACAGGGTACAGATAATTTTGTTTGAAGATGAAATGTTCTAATGAGCAAAGCTCTTGACAAATATGGACAAGCATCCAACAAATTAATGTTGCAATAATTTGTTTGGAGTGTGTTTTTATTAAGGCAGATAAAATTGTTCAGTAAGATTCATCTGTGTAGGATTAAAGGGTTTGTGCATTGTATACCAAGGGTTTTTTTCATTGTTCTCACAGAATTTCTGTGGAATAAATAAGGTTATTGGAATTTTGATTTCCACATAATGATCTCTCTTACACGTACATTTTAAGCTTATCCTGTAGTCCTCATGCCAGACTCATTCCATACAAATTATTCAGATATATAAAACTGATTTTAAGATATCTGTGTCCTGTCTGAACTAGAAAACAGCTGTTTTCAAAAACATGTTGGGGAGTCAGGAATTCACCGAGTTCCAGAATCACAGAACGTTCTTACTGGGCTAAGTCTAGGTCTATCCTTACTTTGTAAAAATTGCTTCAAAAAGACCTTCTCTCTCTCTCTCTCTTTTTTTTTTTTTAATTTTTTTTTTTTTTTTTTTTTTTTTTTGCTCCTGTCT
>WKFP01013502.1:156732-199608 GCA_011057875.1 Pterocles orientalis | reverse complement strand
GAGGCGAGAAGACAGAAAAGGAAGCACTGAAGCATATCCAGGATGTGGCAGTCTGCACCAAACCCCCTGCAGGCTGGAGGACTGCATGTTTTAGTTGCAGTTCTTAGCTCTCCTGGCTGTGGTTGTGCCAGGCTCATGTCAAAACTCAGCTCTTGGCAACCATGAGAGTCATCCCTGTGCAGAGGCCAGCTCCGTGACTGTATGCACTTCAGCCTCTCTTTACAGCAAATGTGGAACTTAAACTCTGCATTAAGTAGCATTTCTTCTTGTGGTTGTTTAACACTTTAAAGGGGGCTGCTCATTACAAAGAACTTGAAGCAAGCAACCTTCCAGCGTAGAACAGAGGTGCAAAAGATAATCACAAATCTTGTAATTATTAGTTCTTCTTACAAGGTGTACATGTTCAGGTTCCTGCTGTCTGTCTGCTTAGAGCAGACATGCCTACTACTAGAGACAAAATGTTTAAAAACTTGCCTGTGCAAAACAGTAAACATCTTTTCTTCTCTTCATGGGAAAGGATGAGAGAAAGAGGGAACGATGCATAGCCAATGTTAGGTTGTCTGTTTAATGTACTTCAGGAAGGTAGTCAGAGTTTAGCAAAGATAGCTGTATGAGACCTTTCACTAAGTAAAATCCTTTTCATAGTCAAAATAATATGCCATTTATGCTTGGAAGTTAGCTTGAATATTGCTGCTTTATTTTTAAATAGCATTTCAGAGGTAATTAGGTGCCTTGCATTAGTGTACCTTCTCTGTACCGTTACTTGGATCTCGTTCAGATGTTATATCAGAGAATTACTAGCTCATTGTAGAAAAGAGTGTATTTAGTCGCAAAACCCAAAGCTTAAAATAAGACCTCACAAAACTTTGTTTTAATGATAAAAGGTATCTAATTTGCCTTTGTATATTTATACTGAACCTTTTTTGCACTTTTCTATTATCAGTATGTACAATACATAAATATACTGATACAAAAAGTGAAAATGCTTTTTATAAGCTTTTTTCCAAGGGACCATAGTCCTAATTTTTCCATTTTCCTGAGTTTTCACAAGTGCCAGACAAGGCAAAACCATTTCAGTGGTACAGAGAATTCCCCTTGAGCTTTCCAGTATAGTGTACATCCCTCTCTTAGGAGTTTGAATTTCCTTATGCTGAGGAAGAGTTGGAACCTGGGTCTGCTGCATCCAGAGGGACTGTTGCAGCCACTTAGCTGTTGGATAAAAGAGCGCTTCCTTTTCTGGCTAATGTTTAAGATAAAACAGTAGTATTTAGTGCTGATACTAATCCAACATATATGCCTTGAAAATGAATTCCTAAGGGGAGAACAGCCAAAGAATACTTGGCAGATTCTGCCCTGGAGGCTTGGTTGAAAGTTGAACTACAGAGTTGTATTTTAGGTGCGTTATTTCTGCTAGGGCCCAGAAAAGATACAAAGCCTCTGGATTGTTAAAGTATAGAACTGTAGATGATTAAAGCGTGAGCTCTGTGAACAGAGGTCTTAAATTTTAAGTGTCAGTATAATGCTTAAACCCAACTCAACTTGTGTTGACTCCACGTTACAGACAAAAACTGAAACATAAAACCGCACCAAAGCTAAATATTACTCCATGTCTCTTAAAGTATCTGAAGTCCAAACTTTTTTTCATGCTTTCTAATGAAGATATCGTCTTGAGGCAATTGTTTTGCATGACTTCAAGGTTTTAATTGTAGCACCGTTTACTTTTTCACAGGAAGAGCATTGAACTTGGGAAATAAATGATCTTTGTAAGTGAAACACTAGGGCCTGAGCAGCGAGGCCCTGAACCACAATTGACCTCTAGATGAACCTCCCAACCTCACAATATATCTCATACGTATAATATTGATCACATATGCAATGTATTATTACTATACGCCAGTAGTTTGTAAAAGCTTTGCTGTAACGCTTGCTGTGTAAGGTTCATCAGCAGAAAGATACTAATTACATAACAGTAGCCAAAATTCAGCATGGATGTGCCCTGTCGCCACAGATGGCAAAGGAATGTGGCAAGTTGGGACAAGCTTTGTTGAGAGATACATAATCCAGATTAGTAGGTTCTTTGGATGCTGGCAGGGCATAGTGTGCTTTGTATGCTTGCAGGCTCTGCCGCGGAGCTCTGGTTTGTGTGCTTTGGAGGTTTCATGTGTCCCAGGGAGCTTGCCTTGTTCCTTAGCATTAATACCTTTGGTAGAGTGTAAGTGATGATGCATTCATTCCAACAGGCAAAACATTGTGTAGGTATTCACAGTGAAACCATAATTTGGGATCTCTTTTGGCAACAATTTAATTTTTAGCATTGAAATCCAAATCTTCTTTGCTTAGCCAGAGGCAGGGAAGAAATCATACTTAACATTTTCAGACTGGGGAGTGGCTTGCATTTGAGGAGTTATTTCACAGCCATCGATTGAGAGAGATTTCCTTCTTGAGGTAAAGAATCTAAACAATCAGAGTTGGAGCTAAGCTTTGTTCAGGTGGTGAATTCTTAACTCTGGTGGCACCGAGTTCTCATTGGATTTAGGGTCTACTCAAAGGCTCTTTAAACAGTGAATTTTGAAGGAGGTTTATGGTGTGAAGTTAGCCATTGTTCAGGGAGTAGTGCAAGACTGAAAGTTATTTAAGGGAGCCTTCCTCGAGAGACACAAATAGAATTTTAGCAGAACATAGTCCTATGTATTGACATGGGATCTCGTGATAGAGTCTGCAGCTGGAGTCAGAGCGTGTTCAGTGTTTTTAGAGGCACAGCAGAACAGTATATTTAATAGTGTGTCTAGAATTATTAAAAGAATGTAAACCATTTAGTCTCCTCAATCCCAGGGTTTTTTTAAAAGAAGTTCTGACTATTAGGGCATGTTGAAACAGCTTAAATTCCTCTTATATTCCCATACCTCAGAGCTTCCCATTGGCTGTCTCTACACTTTCAAAAGCACCTATTCCGTAGGAAGCCCTAGGGCCAAAAGCTTGTAAGTATAGTCTTTAGAGCCCAAGGGGTTTAAATACAAAAGTTAACCTTAGCTCAGGAAGGCCAGGCTGCGTGTCAGTGGCAAGGGGAGGATCCTGTTCCTTCTTCCTGAGTTGTTCCTTTTAGGCCCTCTGAGCTAAAACTAACTTTTTTGAGTTAATCCTTTCCTTCTTACTCCGCTGGTCTTAGGGAACATTGGAAATAACAAAATGCCAAGTGACAATTTATTAAATGTTAAGTTCTGAAGATGCCTGGGTGCTTTCACAAATTTTATCTCGAGACATTCAAGGACATCAATTTTACCCCTGCAACGTATATAATTTCTGTTATGACTTTTCTTTCTTTTATGTTAGCAGATGGACCGTATCTTCAAATCATAGAACAGCCAAAACAGGTAAGAACCCCACTACATTTTGAAAATCTTTAAGGTAGCTATGTCATTATATTCAGCTTTTAATAAAATTGTGGCTGAAGGTGAGAAAAAAAAAAAGTATTGAAGAGGTTGAACTCTTATAACAAATGTGACACTTAACCATGAACGGTTTTTCCTCTCACTTTTGTAGTTGAAGTGTTTCCTGTTTTGTTCTGTTCTCATCTTTGTGTCTCTCTGGAAGTGTCATAAGACCAAAAAAAAAAAATCATGCTAAGTATCAACTCTTCATCTTAGAAGTGACTCTTGTAATAACCCATTATTTGAAATGTATATTATTAGACCAAACGTTGAAGAATTTTAGAATTTGTTTTGTATTTCTTGAAACACATGAAAGAAAAAATAAAAACATTTCATTCTATTTCCAAGTTACAGGAACTTTTGATTTGTGCTTTGTCATCATAAAGAAATTCTGTTGTCCTTTGAGATTGTCACAGTTAGTTGTTTTGAGTAGCCCAAGAAAAATGAAGATAAATGCTTGAATGTAACTTTTTTTGTGACTCTGTATCAAACACTCATTTATGCTCCTCTGTCAGTATGAAAGTCATCTCAATGCCCTGGTTAGTTTTCATGCAACTCATGTACAAAGCAATTGCAGGAGGAAGATTGCTCTGAAGTATCTCAGGGTCTTGTTCCCCTTTAGCTGGTGGCATCAGCCATTTACAGGTATTCCTCCTGAAGCTGTTAGAGTATGGAGGCCCCTTTCCTGTCTCTCCCAATCCGTTGCATAAAATTCTACCTTATGGAGCTGTTTAGAGAGGGGAGGAGGGTGATTAAAAGCTGTCCCATCCTCTGCTTGGTCTTCTGCAGAAACATGCCTCAATCCAGTCTTCCTGGTAGGAGGTGGTAGAGAACATCTGTTTCATCCCCACGCCAAAGACATTTCTGTGCTTGAGCATCCGTCCAGGAATAGGGACACTTCATGGTCACAGATGAAACAGCAGTGTACTGTGAACTCTTGGAAGAATACACTGCCTCTTCCTTGTTGTTTTAGTTCTTCCCAAATCAGCCCGTGCCTTTGCATGGTGCAGCCTACAGTGTGCAGTTCCTAAGGAGAAACTATTGTTTCCATGCACGGCTTCTCAGCAAGCAGCTCCTGCAGTGGAGCACCCATGTCACAAGCTGGGTGACGGTTTGTAACAGGGTAATGAGGGTGATCCATCAGCAGAGTGCTGTGCTTGTGATCACTTTTGGATCAGAGACAGCTAGGGGGAGTAAGACTGTGTGTGTGAAAGCATAGCTAGGATAGCAAGGCCCGTAGGCTGGGGAGGCACACAGATGACTGCTGGATCTGTTGGAGCAAAGGCAGAGAGAAGGAGGCTGGGTTGTCTCGTGTCATGACTGTAGAGGTTGCGTTGCATTTTGGTCAACTTGAGGTCAGGCTCATCATAGCTGGGCAGTTCATTTGCAATATACTCAGTCAGTTCACTGTAGGAAGGCAAATATGTGCTTAAGGATGAATTATGTTGTCTCATCAGTATCTTTACATTTGCCTGGGAAACAAGTTCTTAAACTGAAGAGGCTTTAGTGAGATAGGTGTTGAAGCTAATGATTACAGAGTACTTTTTGAACTGTTGTTCACTGTCAGCTAATTCAGAGACTGAATTCAAAGTTGTCTACTATTAGAAAGAAGCTGAATGATTCTTGACAAAGATACAACACTACCTGGTGCTGTTTGGACAGACAGTGGGAGCTCTATATAAGACAGCAATTTTGCCAGAAATTGTAAAAGTGGGGAGTAGATGTGAAAGCATGCAAAGTTTGGGGGCCACATGAAATAATAATATAGTTAAGCAGAGTTAGAGTTACTGAACTCATTTACTTAAGAGTTGCATCTTTTGTGCCTTATAGATGACCCTGTAAAGGGGATGTTATTTCCTATAAATAAAAACAGAATAAATGGGCAGCTGACTCTGAAGTGGTTACTAATATCCTGAAACTTTTGTGCTGTTTGTGGATGTGGCTTGGAGGTACAGCTTTCACATGCTCTTCCCAGAAGGAAGAAGCATTTCTATTTCATCCCTCTTCTTTTCTCCATGATGCTTTGGGCTTCCTTGATTATTGTTGGCTTCAATTCTCTCTACCTAGGAGCAGTCATAGGTGAGAGTATCTGCTCTTGCATTCTCTGTTTTTTGTTGGTTTTTTTTAATCTGGTTTTGAGAGTATAAATAGATCTCTACTTCAAAAAGTTTTCACTTACTGAAAGAATAATTTGGGGTTGCTGCTGTGTGTAAGAGTGAGAATAGAACAGTTTCTCTGGGGTTACAGTTCGGTGGTGCTTTGTTAACCAGCACTCAGACAGCATGTCGGGGATGAACAGTTGTGACTTTTCTGTTTGTGTGCTCTTTGAGTAAGTCTTGTGTCTGTGCATGCACTATTTGTTGTTATTGTTGTTTCGTTGAGTTTCTTTTCCTTTGTTTCCACAGAGGGGGTTTCGTTTCCGATACGTATGCGAAGGGCCTTCACATGGTGGACTTCCTGGTGCTTCTAGTGAAAAGAACAAAAAATCATACCCTCAGGTCAAAGTAAGTCCATAAATCATTAATTTTGCAAACTGAATGCAAGTTTCGTATGCATGTGTATAGGACCTTACTGCATATCAACATAAATTTGTATGAAATTACTCAAGACTGAGTGCATTTCAATCCCAATTTTCAAAATGTAATTGATTTTGAAAAGGAAGTTGTCTTCAGATATGCGGAGTTATTTTGGCACTGTATTTATCTGCCAGCAGTTGAGCAGTAAGCTTTCCTGCACCTACCACCTTGTGCAGACTAACGGAATAATTCCTTAAGGTGCAGTTACAGCATAAAGCAAGGCCTGAGCTGCTCAATTACTCTGCTTCTAGCATACTGTGAAGCATGAGTCTGGTCCGTTCACTCTAAGATGCTATTTACCGAGTTTTTATTCTTTTTCTGTTCATGTTACTCTTTATTCAATATCTCTAGGATACTCAGTTCTTTAGGACTTCAAAGGAATTAAGTCAACAGAAAACTTTTCATTTTAATAGGAGCAGCATTATGTTCAGGTGTTGGCTGAACATTTTGGGGGGCTTTTTTTCCTGGAAAAAATTCAAGGATGTTAATCAAAGAAACATTCTGTACTCGCACAATATGAAGATTATAGCAGTGGTGATTAATCATTCTAGGATCAGAGAAGAGCTGTCTTTGTCTATGGTTTTTGCAGCAAATTCTTTTTCCATGGAAGTGGGGAAGAGATAAACTGTCTCTTCGGTGTTTTTTTAACTTAATGACAGTCTTGGTCTTGGTGTTGCATTACCTCTTTGAACTATTGCTCTAATGGGGAGCAGCATTAATGTATTTTGATTCTGGTGTTCTCTCATACTCTCTATGGGGAGAGAAGGGTAGGGAAGAGTGGCAAGCAGTCAGCCTTTTGGTGTGTGTGACTCCTCTGATTTCTCCGCAGCACATGTGTAGTTCTTCTGCAGTTCTTGAGAAGGGCTGGAGTTTGGAACAGTTGCATCTCCATAATGAATCAGTATGAGCATGACTCAATGGAAAATAATAGGCATTGGCTGAGGTAGCCTAGGGTGTTAGTCTAGTGAACTGAGAAGAGGCTGGGACAGCTGAATTAATGTGGCCTTGCAAAATTCCTATGAAGAATTACCAGCCCAGGCAAAGGATCTACTTGCTTTTCCCCCTCCTGTTGTGATTGTAATGATTAATCAATGAATGAAATTTCACTGGTATGTTCAGATATAAAATAATTTACTTTAATTGTACCAGATATTTGGATTCCAATCCAATCTGTCTTGACAATAATACAAATGATATTTTATAAAGGTGTGATGGGTCACACAATAGCATGACAAGGAGATATGCAATGAGGATTTATCCAGGAGATTGAATTTCTCTGTGAGTAAACTAGAAAGCGAAACGTTCTTTGGCTTTCCATCAAACCTTCTGTTTTCATTGATAATCAGATTTTAACTTCATCTAAAGCTTCCATGTGTACACATGTGTGTCTCTCCCCTCCCTCCCTCTTGTCCTACTGTGTGCATCTGGGTTTTTTTCTAATACAAATCCCCGCATGGCAACACCTGCCGGGAGAGGGCTGGCAAGGGAACACAACAAGTAAATTCCTCGAGGCCATTGCTTGTTAGTGCCTGTTCCTGATTCAAGTGGTGCCAGTAAAGACAGAAGTGTTTCACACCTTTTCCTGTAAGTCTCTATTGTGTTTTGTCAAAGGGTGCTCACCTTGTCATAACTGAGGTGAGCACAATTGAAGATTACTGTTGGGTTGTTTTGGGGTGGTTTTTTGTTTGGGGTTTTTTGTTTGTTTGGTGTTTTTTTTAATTCTTCTGCCAAGGCTTTCACCATAAAAGCTCCATTAGTTGATCACAGTGCTGTGAAAGGACACTACTGTGAGCTTTGGCTTTACTGTAAAAAGGAGATTTTGTGACAGATCTTTAAACCTTGTCCATGGTGTGGTCAGTGCAGCTCACATTGGGATCTCTCTTCTGCTTGGCCAAGTCTGCGCAGAAAGCTGATGTGATTTACCAGTAGCTACCATGGGATGTCCTGAAAATAGGCATCTTCAGTGCACAAAAAAAAGCATTGCAGTTTCCCTACTCTCTTTTTGTAGGATTGTAGATTGAAGGCCAAAAGAAGATGCATTTGTCTGATATGACCTCTTGCTGTTCAGCTTCACCCTTTTATTTTTCCTGCACCCAGTCCCTAACTTGTAACTGAGCTGGAACATGTCAAGGTGCATCTTTCATTTAAAGGCTGGAATGCTGAGGACTTTGCTATGTCTCTATCAGGATGTTTTGGTAGTTAATCCTGTTTACCCACCTCCTGTATAGGATATTAGGTGGTGGTGTAGGTCAGAACTTAGCATAGCAGTTCTGTGATGCCAGTCTTCACACTTAAGACAAATCTGCCCTGGCCAGCAAGGTGGAATTGATTTAAAACCTCTTGCACAGCACACTCGTGGCAAATGGTGTTGAGATAACAGCAGTGTTTTTTTTATAATATTAAAAATGGGATTAATTAATCTTTATGGTTTATGGAATTATATTCCTTTGTTTAACCCTCTTTGCTAACAGTAATCCTAATGTCATGTACAAAACATCTTTTCAGAGGATTTTATATAACTTTGAATGTAGGTATGGAGAGCAGAGAAGTTTGTAAATAATGATTATGATGAAGTTAACATTTCTTAACAAGTTCCATGATTATAGTAGAAAGCTACCTAAAGTTCTTCATTTAAATTTAAGTTTTGTCTGCTTAGTGTAAATAGCACAACACTGGAAAATTTTACTATCTCGAACAGTTGAAAACAAAGCTCCTGAGCAAATTATTCATCATCAGCTTTTTGTCCAGGGGGAAAAAAAAAAATCAATAGTATAAGAAGAAAGAATAAAACTGAATTGTCTAATATTATCAACAGCTTAGTTATCCATGTAAATTTTTTTATTCATAATTTGCTTGTTTTTATGTATTTGAAAAACTGTGAGAACTTGCACGGAAAATTTCTGCTGGCCTTCTTACATGTTTCCTGTGTGTGTCCTGATCTTGCATACTAACATTAGTGTAGGCATATTCATGTTTTACACTTAAGTACTTGATCCAGTTTTGGGTGTGAAAAGAATTTGCTGAAAATAATGGTGTGAAGGAAGTGTCCTGAATTTTCAGCTCCTTGGAGGCAAATCTACGTGGGTGGCTGCAAACTCAAGTTGCCTATCCGCTCTGAGCTCAATGTAAAGCAGCTCCAGCCCAGAGCCTGAGCATCCCATCGTGCAGAGATGTGCCTGAGCTAGCGAGCCATCTCTCTGCTGATAAGTTTGGACATTATACAGTTCAGCTTGTGGATCGAAGGTGCATACCAGTTACTCAGCCCCGAACCCAGGCACCCACACAGGAGAACTGCCCATCCAGTCACGTCCTGGGGCTATCCTAAATGATGCCTCAATTTGGAGATAAGAGTTCTTATTGGAATTGGGGATTTCACCGCATCCTTGAAGTTCAGGAGGGGAATTTATGGAAAATTAGTCAAGTTACTTTGTTGGTGAGCCTCCTTGGTGAAGAAAGGAGTGGCATACTTGCTTTTTTCCACCCATAAGAATTAAATTGTAGAGTGAGAGATCGCTGATTACAACTTAAAAATTAATTTAACAGCTGAGTTAAGGAATGAACAGGAGACAAGAATAAGCAGACTTTTTGTTTTAAGGCTTTACCCCTCTTAAAAACCTGTACTGAACCAAATTCAGGGCAGCACTGGCCACACTCTGAAGGTTTGGTAGGTATGGGACTAGAGTTGCTGTAACAAAGTGTTTAGAAAGAGAAATAGGTGGTTTTGTAGTTGCTGGATTTATAGGTTTGACATGGTTGTTTCCATCATTTGCTTTTGGTTGTTGACCAGTTGGTTTCACTTCTTGTTTGTAGGAGTAACTGGAAGAAAAAAATCTTTGAAATAGGAGAACATCCTTACAAAGTTTTTGTGAATTTTCAGAAACTATAAAAAAATTGTCTGGGGTCTGGATCACAGGAGGATGTGAAATAACTGAAAAAACTTTCTTGTTTTGAAATTGACTCAATTTCAGGTTCACAGGGTCCTTTTAATCTCTCAGACAAATCTCTCTGAAACAGAAACAGCAGATAAATGCAAGCCTGCAGCATTTTAACTTTATCAGATTAGATCAATTGAATGCTGCTTCGGTACAGGATGTAATCAAGCATTACAGCCATGCTCTTCCCAGGAACTCCTTATTTTCATTTTTCTCCCCTATCTTTAATTTGAAGTTCAGTAGCTATTTTTTTCTGATCACAGCTCTGATTTTGAGCAGCACAGCACCCACATGCTACCCCTCTCTCAGCCTGAGTATTTATTTTTGTGTCAACACCATAATCCTTAGGTTTCTGTAGATGTTCCCTAATACACCCTCTACCTTTTAACACCTTAGACAATGTTTTTTAAGTTCTTGTGTAAGAGGTAATAATTGCATGTCTTAGTGGCAGAATAAATTGAGTTATTCTGAAATTGTGGTGTCAGTGATTCAAGGACACTGAAAAATTATTTCATACTTAATTTATGGTACATAAGGATGTTTAATCACTGAGGCTATTTTGCTTGGGCACCAAGATAACTGGGATGTCTCAAAATCAAGGAGGAATGTCTGTCTGTAAGAAATATAGGTAGGAAACAGTTCAGGGACATTCTGTAGCCTTTGTGGCACAGGACATGGGGCTGGATGACGAAAACAGTCCTTGTGTTCTTGCCTTATGACCTACATAAGGTATTACGTTTTCAGAACTCTTTTGTTTTTTCCCCTGAGAGAGACTACAAAGATCATGCTGAGCTGAGTAACAGGGGGAGATTGTAATCTGGTTACCGCTGCAGTTCTATGTTCTGCTTTCAGGGGCTGGAAAGTCCTTGACATGCAGCAGTCCTACCTACAGTTTCACTGTGGTTTCTACAGCTGATGAAGGATTGTCTTGAACTTTTCTGATGCGATACTAGAACATGGGTGTTACTCATAACATTATAGATATGCTGGGAACCTCATACCAGGGAAAGGCTTGTTTAGTAGGGGATAAAATGAAATAATTTTTTAAAAGCCTCCCTCTTGAATAATTGTAGTCGTGGTGGTGACATGTAGCACCAAACACAATCTTTTTTTTTTTTTTTTTTTTTTTTTTTTCAGAAGACTTTCAGAAAGTTACATGGGGATCCCTGCATTTTCTCACTGCTGGTAAATGGTGGAAATAGTGAAGCAGTGATTATTCTGCATCTCTGTATTGTTTCAGTCCAGGAGGGGTTACAATTTGGAAACAGGAGGAAGCATGAGTACCCCATGTTTTGTATTTTAGAAACTGCTGCTTGTAAAATGCACATTAATACAGTATTACACAGTTAACCAGCAGGCAGTGAGGAACGAGAGGACTTTCGCACACCTGTTCCTTCTGGAACAGCTTTTTCATAGTTCCGATTTTTTTTGTTTTGGTTTTTTTTTGCTTTTAGCAGTGCATAGGAAGAGAGGGAGGGCACACATATGTATGCAGAGTGTTTCGGCTGTGGTGGAATGGGTTCAAGAAAAGGATTAACTGGAGTGAAGGAAGCTAGCAGGACTTAGTAATGCGGTGAAAACGTGGCAATCCCTGGTTATCAGCATTTTATCAACAATATAACCTTAAGTATTTAGTTCATCACTGATTCATCACTTTGTTTATCGTGATCCTTTAATACCTTGGTTGATTACATCTATAAGCTGCTATAATACAAAGAACTTTGCCCAAGGCAAATTAGAAGAAAAATTGGAGGAGGAGGGAAAAAACCCAACATTGATAAAAGGGTTAATTAAGTGAATTGGAAGAGAAGGTAATGTTTGCTTTTTAAAAAGTGGGGTAATTTTATATTCAGCATAATTTGAAAGTGATGCATAACCGAAAACTGACTTGAAGAGTATTACTTGTGAGGAAGGAAAATAAAGTTTTACATAATATATGTAAAGTAAAGAAGTTACCAACATGGTAAGTTATTAGTAATTTTAGGTTTGTTTTTGAGGCATTACCTGACATCACAAATTTAAAAGCTATTAAAAAAAGTATGGGGTTTAGAAACGATAACAGGAAAAAAGGTTTCGTAGTCTTTCAGAGTTGGCTATACTAAGGCATCCCGTTTATCACAGTTCCAGTCCTGCAAAATCTTAGGTGGGGATTTAGCATATATCCTCATGTATGCTTCAGGGAAAGATTTACTGGACTGGGTGATATGTGTTGATGTAGTATACTGAACTAAGAAAATGTCATTTATATTTTGTGAGGAAATGCATGCACATTTATCATATGTAAGTTTGACTGTCCTTAGCTGACAGAAAATACTCAACTGGAATCATTACTTGTTCCATTAAAAAAAACAAGCCCCAAACCACCAAAAAACAAACAAACACCCCACCTCCCATCTTTTTATATGTATTTACAGATCTGCAATTATGTTGGACCTGCAAAAGTAATTGTCCAGTTAGTTACCAATGGGAAGTACGTCCACTTACATGCTCACAGCTTGGTGGGTAAATTTTGTGAAGACGGAGTATGCACGGTTAATGCAGGACCTAAGGATATGGTTGTAGGGTAAGTCTGTCGACTCATTTGTAAAACTGGGCTAAGGGAGAGAGAATCAGGTATAAACACGGTAAGAAGCAATACAGAAATACTGCTAAGAGGCAGCTAAGCGGAGCACTGGTC
Organism: Pterocles orientalis; assembly: GCA_011057875.1. NCBI lineage: Eukaryota > Metazoa > Chordata > Aves > Pterocliformes > Pteroclidae > Pterocles > Pterocles orientalis. The sequence continues at coordinate 186,995 of WKFP01013502.1, read as the reverse complement.
TTTACGCTCTGATCTGTGTTTTGTTTGTGTCTTAAATAGAAAAATCAATGGGATTTCTGTTTACCTTTGTAGAATTTGCCCTAAGCAGGCTAAACAGGTTTAAGCAAATCATTTTCTCTTAGAATTGGTGGAGTTGCACTCTCTTGGTGTACAGTCCAAATTTGTGTTGTAAGCCCATTCTTTACAATGTAAGTGGTTTTCATCAAAGAGAAGGGACTGTAAATTTACTGAAGAAAAGCTTTTGTTACCATTTTGATTGATATTTTCCTTTTGCTGAAATCTGCCAATAGGAATAGAGTGAAGAGAAAAGCATTAAGAAAATAGGGTTAGTAAATTTGAAATTAATGCAAGACATGTATAAACATGAAAATACTAAATGAGTCAAACTTTTAAAGTTTAAAGCAGTAAGATTGTAGTGAAATTGTAGTTGGTCTGTTCTTGTTTAATTTAAAAGAATAATTGTTTATATCAGTAAATGGAGCTGAGGCTCCTGTCTGTGTTTTCAGGCTTAGATCAGGTTTCATGCTGGCTGTGAGTTTTAGTTCTGTGATCTCAAGAATGTCTTTGTTGGTGAAGAAGATGAAGTTTAAAAAGCTGAGAAGGTTGGGAGAGAGAGATTCTTTTAAACTGTAACTTTTGATGTCCAAGCCCAGTGCACTAACTTTACCAAGCACAACAATTTAAATAGCTTTATTTGAAATTCTCCTTTTCATCTTGAAAAGTTTGGCTCATTTCCTAACCTGTCTTGTTTTTCATCAGATGTTTAGAAACAGCTTTCCTATCCTCAGTTGACCCACATGAAAATTGAGTTATTGTCTTGTTTTCCTACTTCCAGATCTAATTGATTCTTAAATGTGCCAGGAGATTTTTACAGAAGCAGATCTTGTATTATGGAAGTTTTCATTCAAATAGATACCTGAAATATTTTGCTGAATGTCCAGAGCCTTGCTTAAAACATTTCCTTTGGAAAATGTTGCGCTGTTTTTAGCTTCTTAGCATGCTCTCCAGTAATTTTGAACGGATGGAGCTTATTCTGAGCAGTTGCTCTGCATAACAGCCATGTAGAATTAAATACTAACGTCCTTGCTGAGACAGAGCAAAGAAAGTGTGACAACCAGATTTTCAAATGTTTTGTAAGGTGTTTCCACAGACTTGCAAGTCTGAAACCTAACAGATCACTACTTACGCCATGGGAAAATCCCACGCATCCATACAATTGCTGCCATATAATGGTACACAGTTAAGCTTGGCTGAACTTTTCTTGCTGGAAAATTTGCCCTCGAGAATTAATAGTGCTTAAGTGAGCCTATAGAGTCCTTCCGTTGACTTCAGTTGTGTAGCGGCCTCTGGTAAGAGAGTCTGCCTGCTGCAGGTTTGGCATAAAGCGTTAAGAAAATATTTCCCTCGATTTAAAATTCGACAGGTTTGCAAATCTTGGAATACTTCATGTCACAAAGAAGAAAGTGTTTGAAACTCTGGAAGCACGCATGATAGATGCTTGCAAAAAAGGATACAACCCGGGACTCCTGGTGCATCCTGAACTTGGCTACCTGCAGGCGGAAGGATGTGGAGACAGACAGCTAACTGGTATGCAGAAGCGATGGCCTGGTTTTAATAGGTCTTTTACTAAAATAGGTTTAGCTTCTGAAAACAGATTCTTAGCTAGAAAAAGGCCTTGCATTGGAAAACAGCCTATGGCCATGGACTTCAAGAGGTGATGCGTTGTTGCTGTGTTTTAGGGAATCTGAAAGAAAGAGTCTTTGCTGTCAACATGCACATAAGGATGGAGCAGCTTCCTTCCATAGCTGCCTGTGCCCATCTCTGCACCTGTATTTCATTGCTCCTGTCCTGTTTAATAAACTGATAGTGTCATTTTGCATTATTGATGCAAGACATGATATCCTTAAATAACTTGGGAACCTTCTTTTAAGAATAACTGTTTCATTCAGCTGCATTTCACATATATCCCTGTAAAACCCGTGGTCTATGTTGCTTGTAGGCACTGTATAGAGAGGCCAGCCTTCTCTTTATCACCTTAATACCATGCAAATAGCCTTACTGGTGCTCGTTGTGCTTTTCTCAGCTCTTATAAATTGACAGCAGAAAATAGTAATTTTCTGTAAGTCTCTTAATTATATACCTTATCTTAAATAACACCTGAGGCGCAAACTGCAAGATGAATGCAGTATATTGCGAATAGCTGCTCCTCTCTGCTTCAAACATTTGCAATGAAATGAAAACATTTCCTCGCTGTTGGTGCCTTTTGATAGTAATGTTTGGAAAATGCTCTCTGTGTTTTGTTAGGGATCCCCTGCCCCTTGTGTTAATTCATCTGTCTACTTATCGGTTCCAGAACGAGAAAGAGAAATTATTCGTCAGGCAGCAGTACAGCAGACTAAAGAAATGGATCTCAGCGTGGTGCGTCTTATGTTTACAGCCTTTCTCCCTGACAGTAATGGTAGTTTCACACGGAAGCTTGATCCTGTTATATCAGATGCAATATATGACAGCAGTAAGTATATTTGGCTTTAATTATTCTTTTAATAAGGGACAAGCTTTTGTGCATACAAAACTGATACGTAGATATTGCTGTAGGTAGACTCATCTAGCCGTGCTGCTTGCTTGTTATTTGATCCCAAACAAGTAAGTAGTCCATGGATGATTGTCCCTATGTCTATCCAAATACACACGGTATAATTCTGTTGTTTAATAGATGGTGATGTAAGCCAAAAAGGAAGATTTTCTTTTGCTTTTAGCATGTTTAATCCCACCACTTTTATTATGAGGATTTTGTAAATTCTTGTTATATTCATAAAAAGTGCTTGAATTTTGTGGAGTTGTCAGGTGCTTTCTATGATAAAGCCTTGACACACAAGATATGAGGAAAAAGTTTTTTTGCTTCAATCCTGTTGAGAATTTGACACCTTTCAGTTTTGCTGGCCGTCTGCTTGTCCTGGTTTTGTAAGACTAATACAACCAGAGTTCTCAATCCCTTTCGTTCAGACCTGTCAGTATTTTTTATACTTCTGTTACATCCCTCTATTTGTCTTTTTTCTGAGTGAATCCTTTCACTTCATGGCTTCCCTTGTACTTTTTGAATATAGTTACTTATCTCACCCGAACCCTTTTGCTGCCTGAATTTTCCTCCCTCTAGCTGTGGATTACTGTGTTCTGATACTTGATCTGTAATGACTCCGAAAAAGTACCATTTTTTAAATTTGTGCAAGTCTTGTCTGTATCATTACTTTTTAAGGACAAAATCTAGGTGAAAAGGTATTGAATGCAGCTGTTCAAATATAGTGTGTTGCTTGCTATTAATTGGGGAATGTAGTGGTGTAGTACAGCCATTTGGCATATATTGTTCACTGAGTGAAAAAATGTTGTATCTGCTGTTCTTGTGGCACACATGACCTGCATTTTCTGGAGGAGAAAACAGTCTTTTCATCTGGAGGCTGAGGTGATTTACCTAGCAGTGTCTTTAAGGAATCTTGATTCTCATTAGAAACAATTACAGATTTAATTTGTTTTCATTGCCCTCACACCTACATAACAATAGTATTTGTAAAGCAAAGAGGAGGAGGGCAAAGCAACAAGAGAGAGGCAGATCATGTATCAAGCCATACGTATAAAAACCAATTGAAGTTATCCTGTCCTTCTGAATCTGACCATCAAAAATTTGACTCCAACTAAGGAGACGAATCGAGGGGAAATTTTGTATGCATGTTTCTGCTGTTTTAATTTGCTACATAGAAGTCAGTTACTAGTTTCTGAGCTCCCAGGGTGAATTCTTAGTTGTTAGTTCCAAGAGATTTTTCTTGGGTTTTGTTTTTTCTAACGCTCTTTGTTGGCACCATTCAAGCCTCTTCCACAGAGCAGACACAACTTGTGGTAGCATAACTGTCTTATCACAGCTGCTTTTACTTATCAGGTGATAGTTCTGTCTTGAGGACCAAGAGGTATCCATTGATGCCTCTACTAAGAACTGTGGAGGTCGGCTTTTTGATTATAGTCTGGTATGTTGGCCAAGGACTGACAATGTTTTCAAGTAAGGCACAGTGTAAACCAAACCATTACATATTGGGTTGAAATGGTGAGATACAGGGAAAGTTCCCACGAGTGTCACGCTGTCAAGAAAGCAGGGAAGAGAAAATTATGTTCTCTTGTAATGTGCTCTTGTCATAAAGGTAGTACTAGTGCAGAGTACTGGATCCAGTTCACTGCTGTGCTACTTCGCCAGTGCAGTAATTGTGTTGGAATGGTTGGGGCCTTATTTTAGTTCAGTCAAAGCTTAGAGGATGCAACATTATGCCTTTCAGATGAAAAACTGTTGATTTATTCATGTTTAAAAAAACACAGACAAATTTAGGTAGGTTGTATTGGAGGCTTGTCTTTCTATTGCATTTCTGTGTGTTGTGGTTGTTGTTTTTTTTTTTCAAATCTAAAACTGTTATGAAGGTAAGCATTTTTTTAATCTTTCCTTTCAATAGAAGCTCCCAATGCCTCCAACTTAAAAATCGTAAGAATGGACAGAACAGCAGGGTGTGTAACAGGAGGGGAAGAGATTTACCTTCTCTGTGACAAGGTTCAGAAAGGTAAGAGTCCCGAATATCGTAGGGCACGCCACGGTGTTCATCTGGAGCACCCGTGAAACTTCCTGTAGTATTCTCCTGCTCTGATAGCACAGCAGGACGGGTAAGCACAGAGACCCTGTGATCATCTTTGTTCTTTGCAAATTTCTGCCCTTACCCATGTTTGGGTGTTTTTTTTGTGGGTGGTGGGTCCTGGGTGATGTTTGACTCCATTAACTGTTACCTGTTCTGAATTATTCTGAGGTTTCTGATTAATTGTTAAGTTCCCGATTATAAAGAGTAAGTATGAGCGTTCTTTGTTGACCACCGATGAGAGCTGAACGTGTTCAGCGCTGCTGACGTCGTTTTTATATATATGCTAATGGTAGAGAGTATTCAGTGTAAACAGATGTCACAGACTCGTTTTGGTAATCTCTGCTCATGGCTATGAATGTGTCAGGATTGGGCAGTGTGGATTTGGATACTTTAGTTTTGGATAGCAAGATAATACAGTTGGTTGTAGTATTTGAGCTGAACTAAAAAGAAAAAAAATGTGTGAAAGGGAAATCCTTTGCATTTTTCAGCTATAGGTAATGCGGGGATCTCCTGGGGTGGAGCAGGTGCTGTGCTCTCACCTGTTTGGAATCAGTCCTTGCGCCTGTTGTTAAAGTCACACTGACGTTTTCTGTTAATACAGGCTGTCCTTTTCCACTTCTTTCTTGCAGATGTTCTTCTACCATTTAGAAGAGAGGGCTTTGGGGGCTCTTAGGGGCTTTGAAAAAACTGTTTCCCTTCAGCAGTGCATATACCCTCTGCTATCTGAAGGACTGAGATGGAACATAACTCTTATGCACAAAATAAATAAAAACTCTTAGGCACAAAATAAATAAATGTCTGACTCAGTGGAAGCCCTGAAGTGGGGTTTCCCCTAAGCCGGATAGGGGTTTCCCCTGACCTCACTGCTCTCAGAAACCTCTTGCCTGAAGGAACTTGAGCATGCAGGACAGCAGGACTGGAAGTGGTGGTTCACAGTCTTGAGACTGACAGGTGGTGGGTCAGAGGAAGCAGTCTGTCTGCTCCAAAAGCCGGTCCTGTGTCAGTCACCCTAAGACAGAATAGGCTTTTATAGTTTTCTTTCTCACCGGGTGTGCTGGGAAAGGAATATGCTAGTGTGGTATTTCCCAGCTTCTTCTAAAAATAAATAAATACAAATAGAATGGAGCAGAAGCCAAATCTCATGTTTCTGACCTGTGCTGTGTTTGGGGGCTGAGGGATCACTGCTGATGTGCCTCTTGCTCATACCCTTGCCATCTCTCTGAGCTGCAGCTCCAAAGTGGCACCTTGCCAGCAGCAAGTGGAACTTGAACTGTGGCACTTCAGGTTTTGCTACAGTTTTTTGAACTGAAACTGTTTGAGGAGAAAGGGTGGTTTCTACATTTCACGCTTCAAGTTCTCCCCTCCCTACATGTTTGTTCCAAATACTCCTCTGGAATGTTTTATAACCCTAGAATAGGAAGCGGTAGTGAACCCAGTTCTCCTTTTACAGCCCAGTAGATAGAGAGCAACTTCAGTGAAGTCGTTAGAATTAGGCTGATCTAAAATTCTTGTAAAAATGGGTTATTTATATTGCTTTAATAAAACTGATAAATATAATTCATATATTATTCATGTAATATTATCATCCAGCCAAAAAAAAAAAAACCTGTTGATTTTTATCTGGAATGAACTTAGCCAAAGGTTAAACAAATGCACAAACATCCCAGATAGTGTTTCTTTTGCTCTTTGCAGATGATATTCAAATACGTTTCTATGAAGAGGATGAGAATGGAGGTATGTGGGAAGGCTTTGGAGACTTTTCTCCTACAGATGTACATAGACAAGTAAGTAAACAGAGTATTTGTCATTTATGAATTATTTTCTCATCTTAAACAAGGATTATATTGCAATTAGTAAATTAGGTGTAAGCATCTGTATCCCATACTAGCCTCTTATTTTTTTTGGTTACTTCCTAATAATGATACAATCTTAGCTGTTCTTTAAAGAAGTACACTGGCAGGTTAGGAGTACAGTGCAAGGAAATTGGGAGATAGATCCCTTGGCTTTAATATGCACCAGTGTAAATTGGGATAGGATATGTAAAAAGGTTTCGGAACTCCTGTGATGTCACTGAGAAAGCCACAGAATAGAAATGATGAGGGGAAAAACAATGCAGTGCTAACATACATGATGTGGTGATAATTTGCATGGCAGTTCTGTCTTTCCCAAAAGGCTTTAGGACTTGAAACCAAAAGTGCAACTGAAAACTAAAATGGAAGTTTATTGTTGTAGCAGCTTTTTGCTGAGAATTTTTGCCCCCCCAGTCTGTGAACCAACTACAAAATAACACAAATGAGAAAAGCAAAGTTACCAAAAACCATGTTCTATGATAATGTGCTTATCATTGTTTCCTTCACAGTTTGCTATTGTGTTCAAAACACCCAAGTATCGAGATGTCAATATCACAAAGCCAGCATCTGTATTTGTACAACTGCGTCGGAAATCTGACCTAGAAACAAGTGAACCAAAGCCTTTTCTCTACTATCCGGAAATCAAAGGTAATTCATTAAACCTGTTTTCCCTAGGCATGTTTTTAATAAGACAGGATTTGTAGATGAGGGATCTTTTTTTTGTAGTTGTTATGTTTAGAAAATATGATATTTGCCTCCTTGCTAATATGAAAAGTATAGCTCTGTAATGGGTCTGTAGGTTTTTTGTTGGACTGTAGCAGTAAATCCGTGAGTATTTTCCTAGTGAGGCTTCCTCCCTGCAGGTTTCCTATATGCACGCATGCCTGTCTGTGCAGTAGATGGCACTCTCTTCCTCTGAGTTTCTGCAAAATATCTGAGGACTTTTTACTGTCAGTACTTTCAGGTGAAACCTTAAACCACAGACGGGTTGGTATCTGGTGGAAAAAGCACACATTTTGCAGTTCTCTCCTTTTACCATTATGCCTCACAACTTCACATGTGTTTTTGAATTTTCCAGTTGCCTGTACTAGTTAAGTAAGCCCAAGACACTTCTTGTGAGAGGAGGGAAAGTGCTGTTTCAGTCTCTTGTGTTAAAATGTTAGTCACTTGGGCATCAGACCTGCTTCCTAAGTTGTTAGTGAAAAGAAGTCTCACTGGCAGATGCATGCCCTTTAAAGACGACGTTTGAAGGGCTTGATGTGAATGGCAGCAGCAGTTGTGGTTTTAAATATCACCAATGTTAATGATATGGACACGCCAAGTCAGAATTGGTATTTCATTGTGCTAAGACAATAATTTTTCTGCTTAACCATTTACCTGCCCGCAGGTTGCACTAGCAAAGCCTAATCAATAGCCTGTCAAACTTCAGAAAATCTGTATGCATCAGTGGTAATGGACAAAGGACAGCTGAGGAAAGAGGGGTGGTGGTTGATGTCCAAGCGAATCCACTTTACCCCTATTATAACAAAATAGCAGAGTGCATGCGTTCACAAGAACTTCGAGAGTTGCTAGAAGGCTTTTTATCAGTAATGATTTCAGGAATCTCTTGCCCAAGTTTTATGGAAAGAGAAGTGTGCCACTGCAGAGCAGAGTTGCCAGATTTGAAGCGAACCTCTTTTATTTGCCTTTTAATGGAGCAAAATTAATTCAGTATTGTTATATGCATTTTTGCATCCCCTATCACAACCTAATAATGAAATTACCATTTAGGGACTGATTTTTTTCCCTCGTTGCAAGTGTTCACACAAACTTAGACACATGTGGATTTTTTTTTTTTTTCTCTGACTAGATTGCTTTCTAGAGTTTTCTCTTCTCGTCAGTGTGAGTATGCTTGGTGCATGCATGCATACATACTTACAGATCATGTATGCCTGGAAATAATGCACTTGTATTTTTTGGTAAACTGTTTCGTGCATTCAGCAACCTCATTTGATGCGCTGACTGTTATGCCTGTGCATGAAATTTCTTTTTGTCATATGGCTGTTGAAAGCTACTAGATCGTTTAATAGGAGAAGAATATTTTAATAGGAAGAATATTTTGTTCTTTCCTCAACAGTTCTACTGGACTTTAACCCCTGGAATGTCTGTATCCCTATTTTTGTAGCTCTTGTCATAACATTTTCACTTTCCCTCATCACTGGGATACTTATTTTATGTCTTTGTGTTTTGCTTTCCAGGGAAAGGTGCTTTAATACTACACTATAAAATATTTAGGCTTTTTTTTTTTTTTCTACTGCTGCTCAGCATGGTTTGAGAGTATTCTGTCCAACCTAAGAATAAGCTATCTTTGTTCTGGTGGCTTTTCTGATAATTTCAGTAAATAATTTCAAGAAAATGTTGTTTTCAGCATTTCTTGCCATCCTTACCCTTAAACAAAAGTTCAAAGGGCACTGCAGGCACTCTGCACTGTTGGAAATCAAAGTGCTTTGTGATTTGCTGACCCTTTGATAAGGATCCATTTCTGAGGTAGATTTCCTTAGTCGAAGAGTCTGGTGCTTACATTTCCCAATGGCAAATTTTCTTCAACAAGTTTGTGGTTTGGGGCACTTTGTGCTGGTTTATGACTTGGCTTAGACATAGAAGAATTTTAGGACCACTGATTTCCAGGGCTGTAAGTACATGAGACGCTTCTGAAGGAAACTGAGCCTCCTAAGACATCTCTGCACATTTTTATCCCACTCTGAGCAAAAGGCACCCGACATAACTGTGCAGCCTGAGCGCTGCTGATAGTCGAGCTGGGGGGCTGGCACTAGCTTGTTTCTCACAGGAATTCTCACTGCCACCTTACATACGCAGTTGTTGGAGCTGGAAGAGAGTTGCTCTTCTATAGCACTCTGCATTTTCCTTTATAAACTAGTCAACTTTAGTAATGATTTTTTTCTGTATGCACATCCTGTTCTGCGCATGGCCACCAACAAGCGACTTTGTTCCCATCTATTCCCTCTAACCCAGATAAAGAAGAAGTGCAAAGGAAACGACAGAAGCTCATGCCAAACTTCTCTGATGCCTATGGTGGAGGCAGTGGCACAGGAGGCGGTGGCATGTATGGAGGGGGAGGTGGCGGTGCTGGCTCTGGTAAGGCAGCAGTTTGGGGTGAAGAGGGGAAGGGGTTCTACTTTGAGAGCAGAATAGATGTTTATTCTGATCTTTAAAATGTGATGAGGATTTCCTCTTCATCTAGGTAGATAAGATTACCTGACCCTTCTGGCTTTGTAGGAGGGTTACTCATTTCAGTCAAGCATCTCCTTGTTTTCTGACTATTTCATCAGCTCCTTTGCCTTCCTGCTTGGATGTAAGGCTCCTGGTGACTTTTTTTTTTCCCTCAAAGCTTTAAGTCACAGATAACAGCTTTCTAGTTGAGGGAGTCTGAATCAGGAATCCATCATACCTTAGCTTTGGTGCTTCCTATGGCCTTGAAAGCAGTGAGACGGCTCAGCCAAATACTGTCTTGGGTGCTTAAAATTAAACAGATTCTTAATTATTTCTAGGACTAGGAGTGGAATGTGGCAAATTAACCCTGTTAGTGCAAAGAACTACTAAAAAATTTGAGATACTTCGTAGTAAACTTCCTGCTGGGCTCTATCTGTTGAACCCAGACCATACATGAGATGCAGGACCATAAGAGCATTGCTTTGATTCTTGCAGCGGAGAATTAAAAACCTGTAGATCAGCAGACGTCATCTGAACTACAGGATCATTGTAACCTTTTTTTTTTAGAGCAGGGGACAGAGCAGCAGTCTAACAGCACACCTATAGCATAACACCACAATACAAATCTGTTGTGATCACAAAGATTCGAAAGCATGGAGGTAGCTTCTGAAGCCTTAGTTGAGTCTTAGATGAAGCATACTAGTAGTGATAATACATTTGTGTGGTCTTATGGATGGTGAGATAGAGGGTGTCACTAACCAACCCTCTAGAATTTCTTTGGATTTTTGAAGGGGTGGGAGAATTCACCTTCAGTTTGGAAAATTTATTTTAATTGGATGGAACAAAGCAGAAGGCATGTAGGAAACAAAGTTTTAGTTCTTTAGGTTCGGTATTCTTCTAGATGGTGTTTTCATTGCTTTAAGGTGTGATTCTATTAATTCTTAATATTTTTTCCTTTCTTTAGGGTTCAGTTACCCTTCATACGGATACTCTGCTTTTGGAGGGATGCATTTCCACCCTGGCACAACAAAGTCCAATGCCGGAATGAAACATGGTAACAGTGAAGATGTTGTTCTTGCAACAGTTGAATTGAGTTTGACCATCCTTGCTTTCTTCTACAGTAGGAGCTGAAGCGTCATACAGGTCTAGCTAAGCCTGCTAGGGAAGGCCATTTATTTTCCCTAAAATCAGTCTCTTTTCTAGGATCTCTGTTAGCAGACGTGTTTGTGTAGATTGTACTGCCCTGATTCTCTTTAATTCTCTCCAAGTCTACCTTAAAAGCTGTGTGCATGTTCCTTTTTACTGCTAACTCCTCAGAAGCAGCCACCAAAACCCCTCCATGTGTTTCTGTGTTCAGTGTGTGTTTTGAGCAATAGTCCTTTAGCTTGCTGGAACGTGCCGGGATTACAGGTGACCCAAGGACTCGATCAGAGAAAAAGTATCTTCCTTTTTGCCACAGTCTGGTACTACATGGTAGCCCAGAGAAATAAAATAAAAGTCAGTGGAAAAGATTGAGTTAATAATAAGGGCATTCTTGGCTTCCAAAAGCAGGGAAGTAATTTCAAATCTATATGTTGAATCCTGTGTAGTTATTTCCAAAGTCTCGGGGATGAATTTGCTGTCAGAAAAATATCCTGGGAATACTTCAGACTTGCCTTCTTGTACCATAAAAAGAGCAGTGTATCTTTTGTAATATGTATAAACATTTATCTTTAAAGCAGAGGCTGTCAAAGACGTAACATCACTTTAGAGCAAGTGACAGTGCTATGTCTGTCCATGTGCATTGGGATCTGGAACATTATGATTCATGAGTGTTTAATGATAACACCTATGTCAAAGGAAATTGTTGTATTGCGCTTTTTAGGGTTTGGTTTTGTCTAGTTGAGCTTTATCACTTGTGTAAAAGAAGCCACAGTATTGGACACTAACGATACTACTGTTTGTTTGAAGGACTATCAAATAGCACAGCTGAACAAGATGGGAAGAGCTCTGATAAACAAAGTGACATACGGGACATGAAACATGATGTGAAAGTGGAAACTATGGAGAGGAATGAGTGCAGAACCTCTGGAGATAATGAGGAGAAGGAGGATGCTGCTTCTTCCTGTAAAACTGAAGTGAATGAAGCAGAGTGCAGGTGGCAGGGTAAGTGAACAAGTCAATGTCTTAAGGGTAGGTCAGACTGCGGTATGGGCAAAGCTGCTGTTAAAGGCCTGCAAACTCCATAAAGGTCTGCTTGCTGTTTTCAAAATATGACAGTGCCTCCTGGAGGAAACAGGAGGGATTCCATTCCCCCAAATCTAAGGTCCCTCCTCATTCATAGTCCTGCAGATAATCTTCCACCTTTGTGCTGAGACGGGTAGCTGAGCTTCTGCTTGTCATGCAAGAAGAGATAGCTTAGCCTGCTGGGCACATTTAACACTGTTTTGTAATAAACCTGTATGAGGAGCGCTGAAAGCAGTGAAGGTACATGGAATACAATTCAGCAGTTGGCATAGCTTTTGATATCTCATAGGCTTCAATGGACAGTAAGGGGATGTTGGCTGATTGGTGCAGTAGTTCTTCCCTGCAACTCTGCTGTTAAACTTTATGCAAAGTATCTTGAAAAGTTTGAATTTAAAATGTAAATGTATCTGTTCCCACCTGACAAATACACAGTAAAATAACACTGTCGGGTAGCAAAGTCTTGCACATCAAACTGGTGAACAAAAGGGGAGGAAGGCAAGAGTAGTCAGCAGAAATGGTTCAGCAGCAGAGTTGTAAAATATGTGAAGACTACAAATCAGCCTTTCTCAGACAGTCAGACTTCCTTTTCCTGGATTGTTTTTAAAAAGAGTTGATGGTCACTTTTGTAAAGGATTTGAGTAATCATGTTTCTCATAAAATTAAAAAACGTAAAATTTTAAAAACAACAGTAGGAACCGAGCAGGAAGGAAGTTTTTGTTCTTGGCTTTTACCAAGTGCAATGGATCTAGACCACTTTTGTTGTTCCCTCTTTGGTCGGGGAGAGGGCATGTTACCTTGTGTATCAGCCATGTGTGAGCCTTGCTCTTAACAGTACTAGAAACTGTACCTTGGGAAACCAAAGGTGCATGGTAGATGGATTGTAGTTGTGAAAACCTCCAAGGTGTAGCTTTTTGTGATCTTAGATGTGAAGAAATAATAATGTCCACTTACCAGTTGCCGAGGAGGGTCCTGAATTGTTGACTTGGCTTCTGAGTAATGAACATTGTAGGCAGGGAGTTTGTTTATCTGGTGTAATGGTGTGAAAAGAGGCAATTTCAAGCTCCACATTACATGAAGAATAGATGTAGAAGAACAGGCTCTGTAGAAGAACAGATTAGAACATTTGGGTATTAGACTAAAAGATGCTATCGTGTAGTACTTTGAAGGATATCTTTTCTGTGTGCTTGATACGGGAAACCAGGGAGGTTCAGCATCCAGTTTTTTGGAGTTGGGAAATGGCTATAATGAGAAAAGGCTGAAACTCTTAACACCGTTTTACCCTGGATATACATCCTGAATATAACATCCATTTAATGCTATTATTGAGTGTTAAGAGGTGAATAATAGTTACAAATGTATCAGCCTGAGCATACAGTATAGGAACCACAGTGACGAGCTTCATGGATAGCTGAGTAAGTCTTTGGTTTACAGAAACGATGTATTCATGTTCATCAGGGATATGCTTCTGACGCAGTCTAGATGCCTGATTTTGTGTAGCTAGAAATAGAATGATAGAATCACAGAATGGTTTGGGTTGGAAGGGACCTTAGAGATCACCCAGTCCCACCCCCTGCCATGGGCAGGGACACCTCCCACTAGCCCAGGTTGCCCAAAGCCTCATCCAGCCTGGCCTTGAACCCCTCCAGGGATGGGGCATCCACAGCTCCTCTGGGCAGCCTGGGCCACTGCCTCACCATGTGCACAGGAAAAAAAAATCCCCCTAATATCCAATCTAAATCTCCCCTCTTTCAGCTTAAAACCATTACCCCTTGTCCTGTCACTACACTTCCTGATCCAGAGCCCCCCCATCTCTCCTGTAGCCCCCTTTCAGCACTGGAAGCTGCTGTAAGGTCTCCCCGGAGCCTTCTCTTCTCCAGGCTGAACAACCCCAACTCTCTCAGCCTGTCCTCGTACAGGACGTGCTCCAGCCTCTGACCAATTTTGTGCCTCTCCTCTGGACTCTCTCCAACAGGTCCAGGTCTTTTTTATGTTGGGGGCCCCACATCTGAACACAGCACTCCAGGTGGAGTCTCACGAGAGCAGAGCAGAGGGGGAGGATCACCTCCTTTGACCTGCTGCTAATGCTTCTCTTGATGCAGCCCAGGACACGGTTGGCTTCTGGGCTGCAAGCACATATTGCCAGCTCATGTTGAGCTTCTCATCTACTGACACCCCCAAGTCCTTCTCCTCAGAGCTGCTCTCTGTCCACTCTCCACCCAGCCTGTATTTGTGCTTGGGATTGCCTCGACCCACGTGCAGGACCTTGCACTTGGCCTTATTAAATTTCATGAGGTTTGCATTGGTATTCTCTCCCTATGTGTCCTTTAAATGACAAAGTCTGTTTTACTTGTTTGCTGTTAGCAATTTCTAACCTTAAAAGGTTTTATGCAGACATGAAACTGTTCAAAATACAGGCTGGTTTCAGATGATGCTGCTTCCCAGAATTATGACTGTGGTTTGAAAGTTCATCTGTTTCATTTTCGTTAGTTTCTTGCTGATACCAGACCACAAAGGTATTGACAGAGCAGCTAGAGTGACCTTTTTCCAGAAATTAGTTTCTTTCCTCCCTTTTCTCCCTTCTGCCTCCCCACCATGACAAATTCTGCTTTTTGAAATCTCAGTGGTGGTACATTTTATAAATCTGAAATCAGGATACTGCAAATATTAAGCATTGTACAAATGTGTTCATTGTACAAATACAAGCCGCTGTAAAGCAGGAGAGACTGCGCAGCTCGAGTTGGAGAGGGGGCATTTACTCCATAGCCTTTCTCTGAGTTTCTGGGCAGTGTTTGACAGGTTACTTTAGGCTTCTTGTGCCTTAGTTTCATCAAATTTAAACTACTTGGAACTGCATGGGAAGTTCTTTTTAAGTGCTCTATAGACAAGAGTTCTTAGATGTTGCTTATATCTAAGCAAATCCAAGCTCCCGCTCCTTTTGTCTCATTACACACAAGTTCACATCAATGCAGTTAATTTGGTGCTGCTCAAACTAAAGGTATCTTCTGGAGTTTGTTCTCAGGATTCCTGCTGCCTGAATGCTCAGCATGCATCTAGTTTCTCTTCCAAGGGACTCATTCCCTCTGTCCTTACCTCTCAGGAGTAATTAGCAGCCTGTCTCAGTGAATCAGTAAATAATGCGTGGTGGTCTGCAATTCGTAGACAACCGAACTGATGAAGACCAAACTTTGTGTTGCAGATGGTCTGTTCCTGGAGAAGGCCATGCAGCTTGCCAAGCGTCACTGCAACGCTCTCTTCGATTATGCTGTAACTGGAGATGCAAAGGTGCTGCTGGCTGTTCAGCGCCATCTCACTGTTGTCCAGGATGACAACGGAGACAAGTAAGTTGGCCTGTACTTACTGGGTTGAAGGTCATGTTTTTGATGGCAGAATGGTGTGGTCAATTTGTTCTGTCCCCTGCGGGCACCCATCATGGATTGCAGCACTGCTCTAATCAAATACCGTTTTCCTTTGTGCTGCCTGGGAGAGGTACAATTGTGATTTAGACATTTTTGTTGCATTTGCAGAAAAGTCACTCACACCACAAAGTTAATTGATCCAGTACCTGTCAGAAAGTAATCTGGTATGTTGAGATTGTTACGAGTTTGTTTGCCTGTTTTTACCTAGTCTTGACTGACCGTGAAGTACTATCCTTGCATCATGATACACAGTTGATGAGGATCCTCAGCTTTGTGCTGGAGGAGAGTGCCCTGCTTTTTATTCCGTGCAAGTCCTTCAGTCTTCATAGGAAGCGTTAAGTTACAGATGCACTGGGAGAAAAAAATAATAGCTGGAGGGTCCATGTTGCTTTTCTCCTGCTGACATCAGATTACTGATGAAAAACCATACGCTAAGGACTACAAAAGCAGAGAGAGCTACTTTACCTGCTTTGCTTTCCAGTCGGCAACCTAATGTCTGCTATGAGGAAAGCAGCAATATGAACAAGGCAGGAGGCAGCAAGAAAATCAGCTAGCACTTTGGACCAGACGTCTTCTGTGTTGTTAGAAAAAAGAAAAAAAAGGCGTGTGGAGGGTGGTGGGTGGAAGAGTATTGAGCAAGTAAGACCTGCATTTAAATATCAATAAGGTGCTCCTCAGATTTGGACTTTTGCAGGGGCGTTTCAACAAAGTCAAAATACTTTTCAGAGTGATGATAAATAGTTGGTTTTTTCCTGGATTAAGAAGTACCTGCAAGTATGTCAGGCTCAAGCTCATGCTGCCTTTCTCCTGGGATGGATTTTAGTCTGTGAGCACATATAACATCTAAATTACTCTGCAGCTTTTTAACAAAACCAAGTTTTGTTGACTGGTTTCCAGCTCTCTCACAGAAGTTTGGGTTTGTTTTTTTGGTTTTTTTTTGGTTTTTTTTAAGTCAAAACTCATAAATCAGTTTCCCTAATTTCCACTTTAATCATCAAAATTATATAGCAAAAACTATAATTTTTTTGCATAAGCCTTTAAAGAAATGTCACTGTCAACAATTTTGCTAATTTTTCAGCCAAGAAGTATGTAGGGAATGACAGTGTCCTTTTATGGGACCCTGTGGTGTCTTATGGTTTTGAGACAAAACACATTAATCTGTGATTAGTGTACAGTTACAGTAGGCACTCAGGAACACCGGCTGTTACTGCATTTATGCGAGTACCACTGCTCTCCAGAAACCTCACAATATTAGAGCCCTCTGCCTCCACAGCAGGGCTGAAATGCATTTTGTGATGTAGGACTGTTTAAGAAGTGGAATTCACTGCCCTTTTGTGGTCGAGTCAGCATGTCTTTCCAGCATCACATGGAGTGGCAGGGTAAAATTAAAACATTTGCTACAGGAAAGAGAACTAAAGCCAGTAGAAGAGCAAATTTGTTCCTGAAGTGAGATTTGGAAATCAAATGTCAGCATGACAGAACATAAGAAGCAGCATCTACCAGAGAGCAGAGGAACAGGTCTTCTATGGTAGTGGTGGGACTGTTTGAACAGCACGGGAGAGCTGAAGGAGAGAAAGTGCCTTGGTACTGCTATGGCAGTGTCCAAGAGCAATGAAACAGGTCCTTTGAGGTTGAGTTTGGTTTAGAAATCGTATTTTTTTCCCTTTTCAAAGTATCTTCTGGGTTTGAGAGCTCTCAGTTTCAGTTTCAAGATGACGCTATGCCTTGAATGGCAAATAACTTTATTTTTCTGATTAAGCTGTAGATCCGAGTATGTTGAAGTATTTCTGGAGCAGCATAACAGACACACCACATGTCCTCTGTCAATACTGTGTGTCAGCAGCACATGCTAAAAAATGAGTCTAGAAGGTGGCCAGCATCTGTTAAGGGAGAGCTTGGCAAGACATGTTTCAAGACAAAGGGCGTAACTTTGAAATGAAGCCTCAAGGGAACAAGACAAATCAGCTGTGTTGGAGAAGGGTGGTGCGATTCACAGCCTGCTCTTTTCCAGGTGTCGTTTTGCAAGTACAGCGTTCTGGCTGGTGGTGAAGGACCTGGCTCTGGAGAAGAGCACGGGAAAGGCCATTGCCTTAACCTGCTGGGAGTGGCAGAGTGTCTCGCTATGCAGTCACTCATGTCCTAACACAGGTTTTTCCTTTGGCGTGATGTCTCTGGCTGCAGATCCTGTGGCTGTTAGTCACTGAGCCTGAGTGCTTAGTCATTTTTCTGTTTGAAAATGAAGAAAAGCAAAACCCACAGATCTGGGGAAACCCCCAAGGGAAAATCTGCTTTGGTGGCAGAGAGGCCTGTGGAAATTCTGCAGGAAGGTTTTGACAGTAAGAGGTGTTCATCTGCTGCATAATTAAAAACATTAAAAAAACCCAAACAAAACAGTGAAGAATCTGCGTATTTCAAACAAATTCTGAAACAATTCTTTTGTGATACAAAGCTTGTATTTATTAGACTATTAGTTAAGTTATGCTTAGGCTCAGACCCAGCAAAAATCATCCCAAGTCTGTTTTTATGATTGAAAGGTTAAACACAGTTATCTTCTGACGAGCTTTTTTTAATGTTGGGATTCATTTTAGGTGCTGATGCTTAGTGCTGAAATCATGACCTCTGATAGTCAAGTGTTTGTATCGGTTAAAATTCAGTCAAATCAACAGGAAAACATTAACAAATTTACACTATCTTCACATTTATTATAAAAATTATAAACTGTTTTTTTTATTTGTTTCAGTGTCCTTCATTTAGCAATTATACACTTTCATGCTGAGTTGGTGAAAAACCTCTTGGAAGTGCTGCCTGATTTGAATTACAGTGACATCATTAACATGAGAAACGACCTTTATCAGGTGCGCAGTTGTGGCGGTATAAGTTTTGTTGATTGTTCAGCCAGCAAAAAAGAAACTGCAAAGCTTAGTGTGTGTCTTCTTCTTTTTCTGTTCATTGGAATGAGCCCAGATCAGACTGTAAAGCAACCAAGTGCAGAAGTACAATGACATATTGTAGGGTGCTGGAGGAGTTTTCACCGTTGCAGTTCATAATTCCCCTCGATGTTAACAGAAACCTCTCCATGGGTTAATCGTAGAACAGGCCAGAAATACAAAGTTCCTCAGTTCATTATTTGCCTTGTTATTAAACCAGTGGTATGGATTACAGTGTGCCAACTCTTTTGACCTTTCTAACACAGGATAACTCAAGATCATGAGTCAGTTGCTGCATCATCAGGTGTCTGAAGGCATTTGTGCCTGTCGCATCACCACCAAAATTTTCTTTTCATTTCTAGATCCACATTATAGCAAATCCCCATGTCTTTTTCCTAGTAGGAGAAGAACTCTTTAATTGCCAGGCACAATTCTGTTTCCTCAACTTCATGTGTGACGGAGTCTGAGCTTTTTGTGTTGTAACAGGCTTTAAAAAGAGCTGTGGAAACCTGCCTGGAAACAGTGTGTGCGCCATTCGGTTGTCCCAAAGGTACCCAGCTGGATGTTACACAGCAGCACTCGTGACATTTTGTCGTTTCTTTTGCTGTGAACAGTAAAGGCAGGTTTTTATTCTACACAGATAGTTCTAGAGGGTTTATTTTGACTTTTTTGTTCTCTTTCACGTTTCATTTTTATGTTGATATAAAGCAAGTTTGAAGTGTGGAGGCTGATGAAAGCAAGCAGGAGATTCTGAATTTAATTCTGTGCCCTCTGTTTAACAGCAACAGGAAGCAAAGCTGTGCTCTGTACAAGAAATAAATCTGAACTACCAGGACATCTACAGCTATTCCTACCTTCTACATAAACCTGAAGCCTGTGGTGGGGGGGAATGTAGGCTTGGGGTAGAATTTTCCTTCTGTGTGGATATTCTGAAAGCTGAACCGTACATGTAACCTATAGATTCAGTAATTCATTGCAAATATGGCAAATATGCTGACACATCTGTTGACAAATCCATTGACAAACACAAGGTTACTGTACAAAGCTGGGATTAGTCTTTTTTCACAGTCCTTAGTTAATATAAGGATAATGATATGGAGATGGAATCTTGTGCAATTTTTAGATTAAGTGTTGGAAATATGATTTCCCAAACCTTATTGGAATGCCTTACTGTTTAAATACATGACATTTCTGTGTATGTTCTGTGAGATGCTGTTCACTGGCAAGACTGTCAAGAATGCAGTGTACAATCAACCTTGGGAAATATTCGAAGCCTCTCAGGCCGAGTGCCTCTCGGTGCTGTAGGTGTCTTTGCACAAAAATGGAGAACGTGCAAATAGAATCAGCTAGCTAGACGCATGCTGCGTAAATGCACTTGGACAAGTGCACAGAACAGAAAGATGTTCTTTTCTATGCAGAGTCATTTTGAGGTCTAAGGAAATCCTAAGTCCATGGCTGCAAACCTCCAGCCATGGTTGTTGCTTATCTTCTCATGGCTTACTTCTGTCACTTCTAGACCCCCTTGCACCTGGCAGTAATCACAAAGCAGGCGGAGGTGGTAGAAGACTTGCTGAAGGCTGGAGCAGATGTCAGCCTTCTGGATCGCCATGGAAATTCTGTCTTACATTTGGCTGCTGCTGAAGGAGATGACAAGATTTTGAGTCTACTCCTCAAGCATAAGAAGATATCTCCAATGGTTGACCTTGCCAATGGCGAAGGTATGGAAAGATAACGGCTGTATTTTACACTTACCTACTGGACAAGCACACCTCAATTCCTGCCAGCCCAGTGGTTTTACACAGGCAGATGCAGACGTTGGAAACAGCACCTTTCCCCATTTTCCACATGCTATCCTTGGCTTTTATATGCCTGCAGTCACAGATGAGAGAACACAGATGGGTAGGTTTTCTGGACATAAAGACTGGTAATGGCCACGTGATGCGGTATGGATTTGATTTTTTGTTACTGTATATTCCTTTTAATCTCACTAAACTTTCAAGTGCCGTGTTCCTCCTGAGACACCTTATGCAACCACTGTTTTTAGAAAAAATCCCCCCAGAAGAAAATGTTTCCTCTTCCTCCTCTCTAGTGAATTAAATCCCCTAAAAAATAATTTCTGGACCAGTGTCAAGTTTGATATCTGGTACCTTGTGACCACACAGAATTAGAGCCTATAAAATAACCACAAAGACAATTCTTCCATTTTTCAGTGGCACAGGTCATTTGAATTTAGTACTCCTACTCTAGTAGATTGTAAAATGTCTGACCTAGAAATGTCATTGTGAGAATCAAAAACCCATGTGAAGTTCCTCAGGGAGAGGGGTTTCGTTGGTTGGTTGGTTTGGGGTTCTTGTTTGTTTGTTTAAATACAAGGCTTTATTTTCTTTTTGAACTGGTGCAGGTAATCATGAGGTGATACTAAAAATACCAATGATTCCCCAGAATTATTCTAGAAGAGATGTTCAGTAGCAGATGGGGCCAGTGTGGGGTACCTGTTTGTTTAGTACCAAGATGCAGATTTTCTTTTTAAGGCTACTCTCCTTTGAGGCAAAATGATGGCTCTAGGTGAGCTCTTTAGTTCCTGCCTTCTGTTCCACCTCTCCTTCATTTTAAAATTCTCATAGATGTGGCCACTTCGAAACTCATTTTGCTAACATTTCCATATTTTTCAAATACTAATTCACGTGATGGATGGATTTTATTTTGTGTAGGTCTTGGTGCAATTCACATGGCAGTGACAGCAAATAGCATGTCCTGCCTCAAACAGCTGATAGCTGCTGGAGTTAACGTCAATGCTCAGGAACAAAAATCTGGACGAACCGCATTGCACCTAGCTGTTGAACATGAGAACGTCCCTTTGGCAGGCTGCCTTTTGCTTGAGGTAAGGGCAGGATTTCTTTTTTCGCTTACATATTTTAAAACTCTTGAAAATCCTTAAGTGCTTCGGAGGAATGGAAGTTAGGGGTTTTTTTGTGTCTATTGACTCGATTACTTAAATTGGTATAATGGCAAAATTACTGCTAATGCTGTTACTAATTGTTCAGGACTGCTGGTGAACCTTTTGCCAAAGTTGAGGAATTTACAGTTTGTGACCCTATGCGGTGTTTAATTTGCACTGAGTAATCCCAGCAGCAGTGAAACGACTCACTACGTTAATCGCTTCACCTTTGCCAAGTGGAATGTGTATGCAGATGTGCACGGAGAGATAGTTCTGTGTATCTATAAATATTTCATCTTTTTAACACCTGGATCCTAGTGTGCTCAGTTCTCCACCCCCCAGCTGGCTGCGGCAGCCCTCCTCGGTTATCTACGACTGTGCCACCAGCCTGCCCGCTCTCCTGAAGAGCAGCAGCAAGGCAGGCTCTGTGCACACCAGTTCAGACTCCAAATGCTGCACGCGATCAGACGGCAGAACATGGGAGGCAAAGTGGCTTTTATCTACCTGACCCATTTGTGTTTCTGTGCTGTGCCTCCTGCTGCAACGCTGCAGCACACAACCCCCACCTGTCCCCGCAGGCAGGCAGCCAGAGTTACCTTCCAATTCCTACTTCTCAGACACTGACTAGAGTTTCTATGCAGACAGGGGTGGAATGGTGCTTATTTGCACAGTAGCAATGTTGATGCAGATGTGAGTCCGCAGCTGTACCACACAGACAAGTAGCACTTTTCTTTTTTCATTCAATAAAAACGTAGGGTGATGCAGATGTGGACAGCACTACATACGATGGGACAACTCCTCTTCACATAGCAGCTGGAAGGGGCTCTACAAAACTGGCGGCAGTTCTCAAAGCAGCAGGTATGAAAATAGATATTTGCTGTCTTTCACAGTGACACTTCAGGTTAGAAGGCTGCAAGCAGAAAAGAACGTGCCAGTGAACTACTTTAATGAGCAGAAGAAATGAGATGGGAAAAGCGCGAAGGTTTGGTTTTCCCCCGGAAAGGCCTAGTTTCAGGTGCTGTGCTTCTCTGCAGCACCATCCAATGGCTAAAAAGGCAAATTGTTAGTCAAGAAAAAAATCTCTTGAGCACTCTTGAAGTTTTTTGAGTATTTCTTTTGTAGTTTTCTATAGCTGGAGAAGCAGAGAAGAGACCTCATTACATAGTTGGGATAAGTGTTGGACTGCTTTAAAAAAAAAAACCAAAAAAAAAAAGGTCACTGAAACACAAGCTTGTTAGGATCTCCTATTTTGTATCACTCTGGAACAGTTAGTTTTGAATATTTATTGGAACATTTTTTTTCAGTTATTTTATTTAGACCTGATTTTTCTCCTTTGAAACTGAAATGCAAGCCTCCCATTGCTGTGGGTGTGTGCTTGATCTTTTAATAGTACCCACACTTTCTCTGAAACTATAAAAAGAAGCACCACACCATCACTTCATCACATCCCTGCTGCGTGGCTCTGTGTGAGCCAAGAAGGGGACTGGAAGGCAATGCGTATAATCATAGCTCGCTCTTCGGGCCCTAACGCTCTATTTGTCGTATTTTTTCCCCTGTATAATGGAGACTCACATTATACAGGAATGTGACAGTATTTAATTGATGAAAAAAGTTATTTGCTGATTTAGTATAAAATGTAACTGAGCTTGAGTAGGTGAAGTAGCAGATTTGCCATTCAGAACTTATATATTTTAAATATTGTTGAAAAGTAACTTGAAGCCTTTTCTCAGGGAATTTTTTTGCACACTTGTTTTCCAGGTGCAAATCCTCACATTGAGAACTTTGAGCCATTGTTTTATCTAGACGATGTGAAAGATGATGAAGATGACGATGAAGGGATTGTGCCTGGAACAACACCACTGGATATGGCAGCCAACTGTGAGGTACATGGTCTGGTTTTTCCCTTTTGTTTTTTTTTTTTTTAATAACAAATGGTGGTTCAGCTCTCTCAGCCAACTCCTTTCACTGCATCCACAGTTATCTCATTGGTGACTAGCTACTAATTTGCCATCAAAAATTAAACTAATTCAGACACAAAAAACTGCCATGAAACAGCATTGGAAGAAAGCTCCACTTAACAGAAATGACCAGGCACTTCTTGAAATAGTTGCATGATGGTCTTAAATATGGAAAAGTACTTATCTGGTTGGGCAGCTCGTGTCTGAAGGCCCCTATTCGGAGAGAGACACTCTAGTGGGTTTCTGTGCTGCATGTCCATCAGAATTGCAGACTTGTGTGGAGGGAAGACACACTTCTGCGTCCTACCCAACCTGTGCTTAGGCCACACAGTCCCTGCTTAGGAGCTGAGTATGTGCAGCTGGTGTGGTGTGAGTGTAAGGTACAAGCAGTCAGCGTCTCTGATGACATGGAGCTGGGGAGCAGTACTGGCTTTAAGTGAAGATCTAACCCAGGCTTTGTTTGAAATTACTAGTTGCAGACAGGCAGTAACTCCTCACTTAGCCTCTGCTACTGCCACTTCTTATTTACTGCAAAGTCTTCCTCTGTATCTTGAAAACAGTTGCCCAGTGACATGGCTACAGGGAAAGGGAGATTAACTGCTCAAGATTTCTCCCTCCAGCTTTGCACAGGTCTTCTACGCTATCTTTAGTCACACCGATCGCGGCACAGAAAGAATTGCCCATTTACAGGCAGCAGTAGGACTTTATACAGTACTGCTGAGACTTGTCAAGGTAATGGACACTAAGCAGGTTTCTGCTAAATATTGACTTCAATGTGTTCTCTTAGGTGTATGACATCTTAAATGGCAAGCCCTATGAGTCAGCAGTGGGTTCGGAGGACTTACCGACACAAGGTAACATCTGTAAAGACGACTTGACAATATCCCTCTAGTAACAGAGTACTGAAAGTGTACTTGCAGAAGACATTGCTCTGCAATAGCTTGCAACTGAAATGGGGAGGGAGAAGAGAGACCCTCCCCGCACTGATTCATAGAAGGAGCATGATTCTGGTAAGAGGTAGGTCACAAGGACACGAAGGAGTACATTTTCAATATTACAGCACTACCTTCGTGAACACTGGGATTGACGGACAGTAAAATACTCCAATTTGTCTTTGCTTCTGCTTAGAAATGAACTGTTGCATGATTTGTATAAATAATAAACTACCCTGTTGCTCTCTTCACCAGGACATTTGAGACAGCTGAATGAAAGTTCCAAGATGCACCTTTACCAACTATTGGAAGCACCTGATCCAAACAAAAACTGGTTCACTCTAGCACAAAAACTGGGTCTTGGCATACTTACTAATGCCTTCAGGTTGAGCCCTTCCCCATCAAAAACTCTGCTAGATAACTATGAGGTAATGTGGCTGTAACAAGTTATAAAGAACACACAGACATGGTGTCAGCTAGCCTGGATGATGGCGAGCATCTGGTGTCTTCTCTCTTAGGTTTCTGGTGGTACAGTTCAAGAGTTGATCGCTGCTTTGAGACAGATGGATCACACAGAAGCCATTGAAATAATTCAGAAAGCACTATGCCTCTCACAAAGCCTGTCTCAAAAGGACAATACAACAGAAGCTCTTCCATCATCATCACCACCCACCTTTGCAAACAGAGGGACAGGTAAAATTGACAGCAAAACATCAAGACCTTTATTGAAAACATTTTTTCAGTTCTCCTCCCCTCCCCCTGCCTGTGATTGCATAGTTTTGGGCCCCTCACCACAAGAAGGACATTGAGGGGCTGGAGCAGGTCCAGAGAAGGGCAACGAAGCTGGGGAAGGGTCTGGAGCACAGGTCTGATGAGGAGTGGCTGAGGGAGCTGGGGGGGGGGTTAGTCTGGAGAAGAGGAGGCTGAGAGGAGACCTCATCACTCTCTACAACTGCCTGAAAGGAGGGTGCAGTGAGGTGGGTGCTGGCCTGATCAGGCATTGGAACAGGCTGCCCAGGGAGTTGGTGGAGTCACCATCCCTGGAGGGGTTCAAGAAACGTGTAGATGTGGTACTTGGGGACATGGTTTAGTGAGTTAGGTGGTGTTGGGTTGACAGTTGGACTTGGTGATCCTTGAGGTCTTTTCCAACCTTAATGATTCTATAGTTTCTTACAATTTCAGAAATATTTTACTGTAGCAGGACACTGTTGTAAACATTTGCTAGGCCTAGAAGAGAGGGGAAAATGCACTATTTCAAGCAGTAGCGCTACTGTCTCCCTTTTCTAAAACCAGACATCTGCCATTTACTAGTGGTAACTCCTTGGATGTACTGGTGGATAAGTTTCAGAAGATAAACCAGGGAATGATCTCCCAGGCCTGTACAAGTGCCTTTACCTTTTTACTTTCGCACACCATACCCCACCCATGTTTGGATTAAAAAAAAAAATGTTTGTGGTTCATAAACTTCTCAGTAAGACTTCAATATTAAATTTCTCCTTCCATGATGTGTGGCACTCTGAAATGGCCCAGTGTTCTGTAGACAGAGAAACTGGGGGTGGTTTAGGTTCCAGGGGACCTCCAGCAGTCATGTTGCCCAACCACCTCCTCAGAGCAAGGCCAGTACAACATTACATGAGGTTGCCTGTGCCTTGTCCAGTTGAGTTTTGAGCATCTTCAACGACAGAGGGCCTACAGGGTTTTTGGGCAGGGACCTCTACTACCAGGAAAACAGAGGTGGGGAGAAGGGAGTATGTCATCAGGGATGTTCAGGCACTGCCTGGCCATGTTATGTAACAAAAATCTTTTTTTTTTCTTGATGCCCTGTTTCCTAATGTGGAAACTTTCACCCTCTGGGAAAATACTGTAGATATTTCTGGAATGAAAAAGGAAACAACAGATTAACTCCATCCTGGTCTACCATTGCCAGTTTATAGAAAAATGTTTGTTCAGACGTGGAATGAACCTTCACACCTATCCAAAAGTGTGCTTGCACATATTACCTCTTTAGATTAATCCTACAGGGTAAGAGGGGTTCTGCTGCTCTGCAACACAAATGGACTGCATCGTTTATTTTAAGATGGTTGTTTAGAAAAATAATCCTGAACTCTAATATGCTGCCTGCTGTTCATCACTCTGAGCCCACATCATCTGTTCAACTCAGATACAGTTCGCTTGCAGTCAGGCACTCCTTTTGGGGATCTTGCACAGATGACAGCTGCTGCTGAATTCTTCATATTCAGACTCACTAGATGAAAATTGTTCAAGTATTTGTCTCAAAAAGAAATCTGTACATGAAATAACATGAGAAAGCTTTAGGAATCTCATCCTGGACCTGTATGCTTGCATAGAATCTGAGAACCAGAGAACATCTACCCTGCTACTACCACGCTTGGGCAGAGTCCTGACTAGTGCAATGGCAGCGTTAGTGTCAGCAGAGCATCAGGCTTCTCATCCCATCCAAGCTCCAACTGCAGCTGATCTCTGCCAGCAGTGCATCAGATCATCTAAAAACATTCAGCACAGCTTTTCCTATTGTAATACCTAAAGTTAGAATTATTTTCCTATAGAAGAGCTTTAACTGTATTGGTTTGCAGTCCTTAGGCTTTTCTGACAGCAATGTTACTGAAGCAGTACAAATGATAATACATATCCCTTTTCTCTCCCACAGGTGAGCTTTATAATAGTAAATTTCAAGACAATGAAAGCATGTGTGACAGTGGTGTGGAGACCTCCTTCCGCAAACTGAGCTTTACTTATTCAGACTGTCTGAACAGCACGTCATCAGTACCACTCAGCAAAATGACCCTGGGCTATGGACATGAGAGTTCAGTGCAAAGCAATTATATAGCCAACTAGTAACATTCAGTTAGCAAGATGCAGTTACAGGAGCAAATGTGACATTTAAAATCACTTGGGTATCATACTGGCCAGAGGGAAGTGAACTCCCAACCCAAAGTGTGCTGGAGGAACCACACGCAACCCTGAACCAATGGTGACTTCAGCATGCAACTCCTAGCCCTTGCTTCCTTCCTCAAGTACATTTAACTTCGTTCATTTACAAGCCTTATACAATAACCAGGGCTCTGCTGCCACATTAATACACAGCACTGGACACTGAATGACTGATGGAGCTTTTCTGGTGTGAGAGGATTTTCTTTTATAGATGAAAGTCACTCCTTGTTAATGCATAATACCAACTCACTTAATAAAAAGAGGTAAGGCACACAGAGAAATCAACACATGCAGTTTCTAGCTGCTCTTTTCATAATTTTTGCAGCACTGTTGCATGAAAAAAACCTCATTGCTGGCAAAGAAAAATCATGACTTTAATCACAATAATGACAGTTCAGAGAAAAGAGAATACTAAAAAAAAAGAATCTTGTATATTTCAAATAATGTATTTAAACTTAACTTTGATGCCTCTTATTAAAAAAAAATTTCAAGGTCGGCATTTTCCTATTTGTAAATAGGATTTTTTTATATGTGTTCCTTTAAAAAAAATGTGCTTTTTAAGTGCTTATTTTTATTTTACTTTTATAATAAAAACCCAAAATGAAATCTCTTGTCTACACTTGCTGTAATTTTTGCTTATCTTTCAAGTAGAGTTACTTAAGATTTATCATTTCAGTTTTAGACAGCGATGCAAGATTATGCTGATTTCCAGGTACTAAAATAAAGGGTTGCAAGCCACCTGTCTTAAAGCTTAAGTAATTTTTTATGGTGGGAGACCAGGAGCATCAGCTACTGCTGAGCAGCTGTGCTTTATGCTTTGGAACTAAAGCCTGTGACTCGTGGCCTCTTTAATTCTCTGCTCATAATTCTGGCAGCAGAGAATCATTTACACTGAAACCAACTAATTAGCATCTCGGCAAAACTCTGATGAGACAGTTCTTTGGGCTGTCTAGAAACTCCTCTAATAACTCTGTTCCTGAGCAGTATTTCTTCTTGTTTCATGTTGATTGTGAGATGGTGAGTATAACTGTTACGGATGTTGGCCCTACTAAGAACCCAGATAGCAGATTTCATTATGAAAAAGCAAAGAGCAGCATCATACCATTGTCACTTACTTGTAGCCAGTTTTCTTGGCACAAAGATGGAGAGTGACAGTGTTGTTCTTGGCTCAGCTCAGTCTTGAGTAACCTGGGTGTTACTCCTGAGAAAAGGAATCAAGATAAACCTTGAGAACTGTTACATTTAGAGCAGTATTTGCTGTAATTAATTAAACCATGAGTAATGAAAAAAGCCTTGTGAAATAGTAATTCAGCTTGATATCAAACTAAGTATATTAATTAGTTCCAGAGAAACAAGATGCGTAACAGTAAAAATGCCATTCTTTCAGTTATTGTATGCATAACCTACATGTGCAGTGTCAAAGGCATATGGATTTTTGTTCAATTAATGTTCTTGTCCAGTGTTCTCCTTGCATTCCAGCTGTGACAGAAACAGGCAAACGTCCTGAGGGTGGAGGAGCTTCGTGAGCCCTAGCCGCTGCTGTCCGAGTCAAAAACACCTTCTGCTGACAGAATTTCCAGCAGAACTCAGGGGGCCAGCAGAGACTTTTATTTGATGTTTCTGCAATCCTGCAGGTCATCAGGGGATCCTGGCTGTTCATTCACACCTTTTAGCCTTATTTCTGACCAGCTCTGCTTTTAAACCACCAGAAGACACCTGAGTCTGGATTTGCTTAAGCACTTCAAAAGCTGCCTAGTAGCTATTCATCAGGTTAATAATATTCATCATGGTGCAGTGAACAGTGGGACACCCGCCCTATGCCCTGGGTATTCTTTCTTTAATTCTTTCCTTGCATTATCTCACTTTCAGTCTATTTAACAAAAGAGGCTTTGGTCCTTCCCCCCCCCCCCCCCCCTTCTTTTTCTAGAAATAGAAAAATACTAATTTTGAAGTAGTCTCACTAATTAAACAGGAACACCAAGTTTTTACAGGTGAGGCACAAAACAGGACAAGTTTTCTCATCTGCATTAAGACTTAGCATCTTAAGTATGTGGTGTGTGTGTTGTGTATGCCACGGCCTTTGTCAGAACTAGCCACCAGCAGTCAGCGTAGGATACAAGATAGAAAGCGGCAGAACATCTAGTAAGAGTTGTCTGTGTCTTCTTGCATAGTTCTCATCTACTGGAGAGCCTAGCTCAATTAAAAGAAAATCCTAAAACACACAGCTTTACTCTTTCTGCTTTATCTTTTTTTCTCAGCACTCCTATATATATATACCTGCCTTACAGAGAGAAACCACTCTCACGGAACTGGTAAAAGGAGGGTGGTCATTGAGCACAGGAAGTGAGCATGGGGACCTCACTACGCCTTGTAGCACAGGGTACTGTCCCCATCCTATTCTGTATTACCTCTGAGGAAACAAAAGGTCAAAAAAGAACGAAACAAAAGGTCAAAAAAGCACCAATCAACAACCTCAAACTGACCTTTAGAAGCTGATTTCATGGGTTTGTCCTTCTGTGTGCCAGTCACGCTTCCCATCGCTTTGACAGTGACTGCAGATCCATATGGAAACACCTGCAGTATTCAAATGAATCAATATTCAAATAATAAACATGTAATTAATCTTTTTTCTCCCTTGAATGTATAGAGATGTAAACTTTGGGCATCCTCAGGCAAGGTTAGTATTAAATTTTAAATTAATTACAGTGAGGATCAAAATCTGAAACAATTCTAAACTTAAACTGTACTTGCAATAATTGGAACTTGCTATGTCATTTTGGTACTGTACTGCCTGAATAAACACCAGAAACTTGTGGAATGCAGTAAAAATCAGTTGCAGCAACAGAACACAAGAGATTTTCTCTACATTTGATGTAAAAAGGATTATTCAGAAAGTTAAACTTGCCCTTGATTTTTAGATTGGCTGCCACAGCTGTAGGTTTCTGGTGTTATTTTGGGATGTATTTACAAACTTGGAAAGTTTGTAAGTCTTTTCTTTTCTGGAGAAGTGAAATGCTGTTTCCCCATGTTTAAGGAAAAAGAGCAACTCTCTCCCTCCAACTAAGTGGCAGGAACAGTGGTGCCCATGCGTTAGCTCAGGGCGCAATGGCCCATACTCACCCACCATCCATGGCCCTCAGCTCTCCTGGAGCACACAATCGCGGAGTAACTGCCAAAGACAAGGTCCAAA
>WKFP01013502.1:109807-148069 GCA_011057875.1 Pterocles orientalis | reverse complement strand
CCCCCCCCCCCCCCCACCCCTGCTTTTTTTTTCTAGAAATAGAAAAATACTAATTTTGAAGTATTCTCACTAATTAAACAGGAATACCAAGTTTTTACAGGTGAGGCACAAAACAGGACAAGTTTTCTCATCTGCATTAAGACTTAGCATCTTAAGTATATGTTGTGTGTGGTGTGTATGCCATGGCCTTTGTCAGAACTAGCCACCAGCAGTCAGCGTAGGATACAAGATAGCGGCAGAACATCTAGTAAGAGTTGTCTGTGTCTTCTTGCATAGTTCTCATCTGGCAGAGCTCATCTACTGGAGAGCCTAGCTCAATTAAAAGAAAATCCTAAAACACACAGCTTTACTCTTTCTGCTTTATCTTTTTTTCTCAGCACTCCTATGTATATACCTGCCTTACAGAGAGAAACCACTCTCACGGAACTGGTAAAAGGAGGGTGGTCATTGAGCACAGGAAGTGAGCACGGGGACCTCACTACGCCTTGTAGCACAGGGTTACTGTCCCCATCCTATTCTGTATTACCTCTGAGGAAACAAAAGGTCAAAAAAGAACCAAACAAAAGGTCAAAAAAGCACCAATCAACAACCTCAAACTGACCTTTAGAAGCTGATTTCATGGGTTTGTCCTTCTGTGTGCTAGTCACGCTTCCCATCGCTTTGACAGTGACTGCAGATCCATATGGAAACACCTGCAGTATTCAAATGAATCAATATTCAAATAATAAACGTGTAATTCATCTGTTTTCTCCCTTGAATGTATAGAGATGTAAACTTTGGGTATCCTCAGGCAAGGTTAGTATTAAATTTTAAATTAATTACAGTGAGGATCAAAATCTGAAACAATTCTAAACTTAAAACTGTACTTGCAATAATTGGAACTTGCTATGTCATTTTGGTACTGTACTGCCTGAATAAACACCAGAAACTTGTGGAATGCAGTAAAAATCAGTTGCAGCAACAGAACACAAGAGATTTTCTCTACATTTGATGTAAAAAGGATTATTCAGAAAGTTAAACTTGCTCTTGATTTTTAGATTGGCTGCCACAGCTGTAGGTTTCTGGTGTTATTTTGGGATGTATTTACAAACTTGGAAAGTTTCTAAGTCTTTTCTTTTCTGGAGAAGTGAAATGCTGTTTCCCCATGTTTAAGGAAAAAGAGCAACTCTCTCCCTCCAACTACGTGGCAGGAACAGTGGTGCCCATGCGTTAGCTCAGGGCGCAATGGCCCATACTCACCCACCATCCATGGCCCTCAGCTCTCCTGGAGCACACAATCGCGGAGTAACTGCCAAAGACAAGGTCCAAACATTTGCTGGCTTCAAAAGATTCCTACAGGTACAAGCAAAAGACAGCACAAGGCAATTACCTACTCAGGGTTATGAAGAAGTCTGATGCCCCCCTTAAGGCTGGGCTGTAGTATGTGCATTATTCAAAGCCTGTAGAGGTTTCCCCACAGATTCATTTAAAAGCGACTGCTATACAAGTTTTTCAGCCATCTGTTTACCCCGGCTGTTTCACAATATAGAAGAGCACTAGCAGATCAGGGGACTTCATTACACCCTGCAAGGGAAAACACTTGTGACTGACTTAACCTCAGCTAACCTCTGGCCTGCAGCAGCGCTTGCTAACGTTCCAGTTGAGTCAGCACACACATGCTCAGGTGCACAGAGAGCAGGGTCATGCCTCTGGGCTGGCTAATACAATGATGTTTGCCAGAAAGACAGGAGCATGACTAATGTCTCACTTCTTTCAGATGTGCCATCATCTCAGTATCTTGTCTTCAGCACCCCAGGCAAGAAATTCCACTTTTGGCAACAGTACAAACCAAAATCTGTAGCCAGAGCACCTCCAGCTGTGTAGCAGAGGGCTAGATACACCAATGGCATCACTGTCCTGAACACTGGGCCTGCTTCATCGTGGAAGCTCCTCTGCTATCCTCAGCTCATCACCAGTGATTGGGCTGGGCAACTCAGCTACAACTTCCTGCCATCCTACCAGTACCGTGGAACAACTCTGAACAAGAGATCAAACTTTTCCACTCCTCCTTTCACAGGAAACCACCCGCAGGCTTCATCACACCATCACTCCTTCACAAGTGTTGAGGTGAGCTGAAGCTTAAATCCTGGTGTATCACATGCTGGCTGGTCAGACAGAATCACAGGACCAGTACTACTATCTAGCTTATTTATGACAGACAAAGGAGGACTGCTACAACACGAGAAGAGAGATAAGCTGCATGGTGGCAAAAGCCCGGCAATCACAACGTTTGCAAAGAGGTATCAGAGGTCAGCATTTAAGGTTTTGATTTTTCACCATGAAAAAGGATTGAAACTTTCAGCTCCTGCATTTGACAACAGCATGCTTCCCTACCAGGCCACCAGCTTGCCAGTCCATGTGTATCCTTATTCAGAGCTCCTGTTCTGGATTACCCAGCTCCCACTGGGCCACAGAGCCGGGCTCAATCCACGGGCCAGTGGTTCCAATACACAAGGGTAACGTCACTTCTGCCACAGCCATTCCCCTTGACAGACTCAGCCAGGTCCCCAGCCAGCCACAAAGTACAAAAGCTATGCCAAGAGCAATACCGAACCACTTTGCACTCTCAGAGCCCATCAAGAAATCTCAAGATCCACTTCCAAAAGCAGAACCCCAAGAACAGGTCCTGGCAAGCAACCAGACTCACCCCCTTCCCCCTGCCGAGTCCTCAGGGTGTTGTTTCCCTCCATGCTGCAGCATGTTGCCTTTGCTGGAGGGGCCTGGACCAAAGACACACCTCTGTTTTGGCTACGATGCACACCAACAGTGAAAACTGACATCTACAGGGCTTTACTGACTGACTCGACTCCCTACAGCAAGACGGCTTTTCTGCAGTGCTGACAGGGACAACACCAAGTAGTTCTGTGTTTTTCACTTAAGTTTTGTTTTTCCACCCTAATTAAACTCAATCGGGGCTTTCGTTTTGCTGTCTTGTAACATCTGACTGGAAAGCAGAGTTAGGTAAACCATATTCCTTGTCTGGAACATGTCCTTAAACATTCAAACCAAAAGTTCCTCAGAGGGTAAGAAGGAAAACTATGATTCTGACAACATACAGCTGGCTTGTAAGCCACAGAACCGTACTGCCCTTTCCTGAGAGAACAACCTCACTGGCCTGTTCCTTTGCACCTAACACCGCTACAGATCACCGACGTGGTCTCTGCTACAGATCTGCAAAAACAAAAGGGGACTAATAAAAGTACTGAAGAAAGATGTGGCTCTAAGGCAGAAAAACTGTCCAGGCCCCAATGTATGCAAACATCAGCTAACAGCAAAGACTGACACAGAGCTACGAACGCTTCGAGAGGAACTTTAGACAGATTTACATCTTTCCTGGATAAGATGTAGAACAACTTGGAGGAGTGTCCAAGGAAGCGCTCCGGTAAACTGGAGCAAAATAAGTCTTGCTTGTGTGGCAGAAAGTACCACCAAAGAAGTGCCTCTAAAGCTCAAAACACTCTCTGCAGGTCCTGAACGGGTTCAGAGCCAGATCTCTGACAGAGACCAGCTTTAGGACGCTCAGTTAGCCAACGCCATACAGCTTTCTTCCAAAACCTGCTCTCAAGTTCTGTTCTTGCAGGGCATTGGCATGGCTCCCGCTGAGGGGAACTCCTGACTGCGGCTTTTGCCATCTGTGGAACAGAGGGAGCCCGAGCAAACAAATGCCATCAGCACAAGTAAACCCAGCCATCCCTCGAACAAAGCATCGCAAGGCTGCACCCTGAGGGAATACTGATGAGCCACTCCCCTCCTCTCTTGCCACCAATAATTTAATGACACAAGGACAAGCACCATGACACTTACCAAATGCTCTTCCTGAGCATTCCTGATCCCTGGCCCACCAGACACAGCTGACAGCACTGGTGCTGCTGGGTAGCCGCAACAACACTCAGATGGCTACAGACGGATGTGTTGAGAGGAGCAATGGATGCTCTGAAGATCTCTTCGCTGCTGCGTTCCTATCTTTGCCCTGATGTGAGACAAAAGCAGAACAATGTACCAAGTATAGTGCAGTAAGCAATGGCAAAAGTACCACGGGGAAATGGTTAACCAAGGTACATTTTACAGCCGCTGCCGCGCAGGGGAAATAAGAAAATAGCATCTATAAATACATACCTACTACAACACCAGGAAACCAAAGGAACATATTAAGGATATTAAGACAATAATGGAAGTGAACCTCCCCCATTAAATTCTGTTTTGAGCTCAAGCAATTGCTAATCTTTTATAACAGCACCTAGTGCTGAATTAAAGATTTCCAGTAAGAAAGAATGGAGCCACTCTTTAGGGAGCTTCTGACCTTCAAAAATAACAATAATTTAAAATTATCTGAACCTTTTAATGCCAGTCCAGTAACTGCAGAATGCAATGGCAAAAAAATCCCATTTTATAAAAGAATGTTCTTCTGCATAACAGTGCTGATAGGCATTAGCTGCATAGCCACTTCAGCAGTTATTGATCATGTACCACGTCGTTTCTTTCATCATTTTGCCTAAAATTAGTGACAGGCTAAACAAGGTCACAGTTATCCAAATTCATGGTTTATGGCTTCTACCAATCCAAAAGCTCTTTTCTACGTCTCTGAAACCTCACTCGTATTCTGGGAAGCACTAGGAACAAATACCATCAACCTTCAGGGACTCCTTTGACAGAAGTAATTGTGTCAAAATTTTATTTATTTAACACTGTTAAGTGCCATGCTGGAAGCGACATTCCTGCATCAATGCAAGAGAAAGATGTCAACCAACATGCCCTTTTCCTAATACACTGCAGCAATATTTATTAGTCATATTTATTCTATATTTTCTCCACGTTTTTCATCCTTACCTTATATTGCTTCTGTTGCTGCTTTGATTCCACTTTGCTTCCAGGACTCTAAAAAATTGCAGGATGTTTCTTCTATTGTTGGCCCAGGATGCTTCTTAGATAACATTTAAATTCCTTTACCAATGTCTGCATTTTCTAACTGTTAAGTTTTCTTCATTACTATCATTTTCCCTATTTATTTTATATATCCTATAAACATTGGCACATACACATACATATTTTGATTGCTTCCATGTTTTCTTTCAACTAGGACAAGTTTTGAATCAGAAAAGCCCTCCTATTGTTCTGGTGACCTAATTGTAAGCAACTTCCATTTATCATTTCCCTTCCATCTAAGTTCTTCCTCTTGCTCAGGAGTATGTCAGTTATGGTTAACGCCCTGTTCAAAAAGCACCAGAGATAGCTGAGCGCCACTCAACATGCTCATCTGTTTGCCCCTTAAAACCATGATCACTGCAAGAAAACAACCCCCAGTTTTCTAACTGACTAATGAAACACACAGCCACTCTCCCCACATGTGCTCCCCCCAGAAAGCATCACCCACATGGTGCTTTTACGGTGAAATGGACATTGCCGGTAGAGCTTGTTCAAACATCTTCTGCTGTAAAGCGCTGACTCTGCTAGGTGCTTTGCAAAAAAATTAATACTTGCTTGAACTGCTAGAGGATCCTTGTAGAGCCGCAGCAAGATCCCAGCTGCATTTCAAACCACATCTGACAGATGAGCTGAACATTTAGCAGCCTGCCCACAGCATGGCTCAGTGGCCTGGATTTGGAAGCCCACCTTGCAGGAGGTGGGCAGGACACCTGACAGATCTGAAAGGGTAGGACCAGTGCTCTCCCAATTTGGGTGCAGACAGATCAAACAACTCCAAGTGGGGGTATACCTGTAGAGGTGGTTCCAGCTTCACTCCCTGCCCTTTCCCCTTGCCCCCAGCATGCCTTCCTGTTATCCTAGAGATGACTCCCCACTTACAGCACAGTGAAACTGTAAAAAAATGTGTTTTTACAACCATAGTCTGGAGGTGCATATTTGTGTTGCTTCTTATTTAGGATGAATTCACAATTCCAATCTCTTGTGAATTAGAGAAGTTAGACTAGCTCTCTTGCACCGACACACCCCTCCCATTTTATACATGGGATATATTTTGCCCCGTTACCTGAGAAAGCCTTGCTTTCAATACACCACATACGCAAGCTTTGCTGTTGGTATGTTTACATTGAACCAGCAGTTAAAATTCACACATGACAAGAATAGACAGCATGTTCTCTAGTCAGCTCAAACTGTATGTCACTTCAACAGTATTCAAATGCTTCTTATTTTTTTCATCCTCCTGTTTCACTCCTTATCTAGAAGAAAATGAAGTATCCTCAGATAACATCCACCAGAGAGGTCAAGGTTAGGGACTTTTCAAGTTCTTCAACACTGGTAGGTTCCCAAGGATAAAACACAACCACCTTCCTCTTCTCGGTCATGAGGAAACCATTATCACTAAATCTGCCCTTTATACTGCCTACATCCAGAGAAACAAAAGGAGCAACTGCAGTGGTCTGAAGAACAAATATATAAATATCATCTTGTTGGGATACAAAGGCCTGCAAGAGAAATAAAATAAATAAAATAAATAAATAATACACGTGTTAAAGAACCTGGTTACACCCAAACTGGGAAAGACTGGCTTGTCAGTAAAACAGACTGAACAATGACATTTGAATCACGGGAAAACTGCAAATGTTATTATAGCCTTCCTACAGAATACTACATATCGCCGAAAAGTGCCATGAAATACTATCATTCTACTATCTTCCTATGAAAATAACCAAATAAATGGTCATCTGACCTGTACCCAGTCCTGGTATCCTATACTTCCTGCAGTGAAAGAGATTTGCCCTCTCACCAACATAGTTCACTCAACCTATAAATTCACAACTACTGAAGTAGCTGGCCTTTCTGATCACATCAGTCACAGAAATACACAGAAGCAAAAGACGGAAAAAAAAATAATCACAGTAACACAGGAGGCCACCTCATCTTAACGGAACACAGCAGTGAAGTCCTCGTAATACATTTAGAAGGCAGCTATGTTGTCAAACACCAGGACAAGGTATAATGCTTGATATTAGGTTCTATCAGTAGTCAATCGCAGAGAGGCTTAAAGGCACAACCAGGATGCACTTTCATGCAGCACTCCCCATTCCTTATCATGAAACATGCTACATCATTTTCAAATACCAATTAACTACACAGACAAATTATGTTAAGTGCAGAAAACACATCCCGCTTACAAGAAAGACAACACTGTTCATTTTTAAGAAAAAGCACACATCCTCTACACTTTTTGTTTTCTGAAGAAACACTAAAGCCTTCACTTTTTTTAGAAGGAATGCTACGAAGAGTAGCATTTGGATTAGCAATGTATT
Source organism: Pterocles orientalis (assembly GCA_011057875.1). Lineage (NCBI taxonomy): Eukaryota > Metazoa > Chordata > Aves > Pterocliformes > Pteroclidae > Pterocles > Pterocles orientalis. The sequence goes on along the minus strand of WKFP01013502.1, from coordinate 140,783 downwards.
TAGCTAGTTTATTAGTAACTATGTACAGAAGCACCAGCTTCTCACAAAACAGAATAATTTTTTAAATCACAGCTGCATACTTTCTTAAAATAACCACTCTGCATTTCTCCTTGCTAGCTATCCTTATTAGATAGTACTGCAGAGACACCACAGCCCTGGGAAAAAGGAGTGACATTTCCCAATGATCCTCCAGTTGCAGAGCTTTTAGTATTGATGATGTCATCCACATCAAAACCAGCATGACTCAGACTCCAGATTGTGCCACCAGCTGAAAAAAATAAAACCAGGCTGATTTCTTTCCTTTGTATACTCAGGAGGCAAACCACGCTGCCATGAAAGAGATAAGAGAGGCAAATCTGGCCCATTTGCTTTTTGTAAAGCAATTCTGCTGGTCCAGATTCAAAGAGATTAAAGGCCTCTATTCCTCCCTTGTTTAGTTTAGCTCTAAAGAGCAAAGCTGCATTTTGGAAGCCAAGTGTGAGAACACGCAGGTCCTCATCCTGCCAATCTGCTGATGAAGAATTTTGCAATAAGATTTACGTGTGAAGAAGTGAGGCTTAACAAGGCGTGCATGTACACAGAGAGAGCGCGCATGCTTGCTCTCTATGCATAGACCAAGCTTGCTAGGAGCAGAAGAAATCTAGGGAGAAGCAGCAAATGGACTAAATGACAGTGTTACACAACTCTGATGCTTTCTGTGCCTTTCAGAAGATATTACTTGCCAGATATTAAGAAATAATCGCTATTATGCAAATCAGAATTCTTAGCTAAAGGGCAGAGGATTTGCAGCAGGAGGAAAGGAGCATGCAATGTTGCATGTTAGCAATGGTACACTGATCTGAGAGTCTGAGCACTTCAGGAGGAAGTACTGCAGGCAACAATGCACTCCACACCCAGCTGAAGTAGCATCACCTAGGGCTGACACACAGTACTGTCTGCAAGCCAAAACACTTGACATGATGCTATTTGCTATCTAGGGACAAAAGGAAAAGAAAGGAGCAATGCAGCAGCAGTCAGGTGAAAGACGGTCAAAACAAATTAAATTAAGACTTCATTACTTAAAACAAAAAAACACCAAAAAAACCTCACCACCAGTGTTACTTTGATATGCATATAGTGACAAAGAAAAAAAAAGGTCTAATTTTGAACTCAACATGGAAACTAGAACTGCAAAACATGAGGAGAAAGAACATGAAGTAGAATCAGACACTGCATAGCAGGCAAACAACTCAAACCAGTGAGATTAGCAAAACCAAATACAGTGATTTAGCATGACTGGTGCTTACACTAAGCTGGGTCTTTTCTAATCCGACAGCATCCTTTAGTGACGAAAGGAAGTGATGGTTCGTAGGACTCTGGAGCCCACCTTCTCCCACAAGACGGAAAGTAATAACGCAGCTTTTCCTCGTACAATTTGTGCATCTTTCCAGCAAGTCATTTACGGACTCCTTGTAGATGGGGACAGCACTTTGTGCTTTAATAGTCACAGCGTCTTTGGCAAGGGTGCATACTGGCTCCAAAGAACTCCAGGCATGCACAGTGACCTGTCAAGCATGTTGAGAGAGCACAAAGCTTAGAAGAAAAGTTACACCTGTGAAAACAACCCAGGATCCTAGGTTTTGGACTACTCATTGCAGGAGATGTTTCTCCTGACAGTAGAGCCGATTTCCACCTAGCAAGAAACTCCACAAAGATTTAAACAATTTATATGGCATAATAATTATATTATATAAACCTAACAAGAAGTCTATTTCACAGTCTGGATCTATTGTTGTTCTTGATCTGCAAAGCTTTTTGTTTTCTCCAGCCTCCTTGAGAGAAGGGAGTTGACAATTCTTGCCCATGGAGAGCTGAGAAATGGAATTAGTGACTAATTTGTTGACTCTTTTTCCTCCCCTCCCCGATGAAAAAAAAGGCAAACAGGATTTTCTTGACATTGTTCAGTGTTATCTGACGTAACCCAACTGGGCAACCTAGAGCTTCTGCACAATCACCATTAAACAGAAGCAAGCTGCATCATCTTCAAAGGGATTATGGAAATTATATTAACACAGTAAAATATACATGCCCAGAGATCACGCACACATTATGAATGCACTCTTATGTTAGGGGGAAAGAAAGCAGCATCATTTGGAAGATAAGACACAATGAGAATTACAGCACTCTATCTCTTAATACAATTTAGGTTATTTTTAACCTTAGCAGGGGTCTGCAGTCAGGAACAGATCTTAACGCCTTTCAAAAGCTTTACGTTCCAAACTTTCTTGAAGTGAAAAATTCATGGGAACTACTCTGCTGCCAATGCTTCTCTGACATTATCAGAAAATCTGAATTGAAGCCTGTTACAGTAACTCAGACCAGAAATAAACAATTTCATTAAGTGCAGTCCTACTTGAAGAACTGACTATGCAGAAATTGCAACCATCTTCCATGCTATATACTATACTTAAGTAGCCTTATAAATCTGAAAATTCATGGCAGCCCACCAGACAGAGCAGTCAACTAGGAATTGGTATACTGCTAGTTCTGAAATTACTAGTCACTCCAGGTCTCTAAGGCTATTTTTCGATCCTTCCCAGCCTTTTCATATGGGACGCCCTTTACGACAGGAATTGTACCTCCCTAAATTAATTTGGGATCTGGTTGCTGTATGATTAACGGTAATAACATGTAACAAATTGAAAAGCAAGATTGTGTTTCACAGGACAACTGAGCAGCCCAAATAACGCATAAAAAATCCTAACAGTTTCTACCACACTATGAGAAAACAGCTAAGGCATCGATTGTAAAATGGTGACATTGCATAGGTAACCTTGCAATTAAAGTACACCTAGATGTTCTGTTGGTATTTTAGAAAATAATTAGTTCTTTTTCTCAAAGCAGTGTAGTTTGAGCAATGGTACAATCCTTTTTTCCCTTCACTTAGTTAATCTAGTTCTAACACCCAGGGAACAGTTTTGTTAAGTAGCGAGGTACCGTCTTTTACACTGTCCTGTTTAACCATCAATTCCTTTAAAATTTCAACAGAATACTTAATTTCAGGCCTATTCCTACCGGCTACAAGCAAGGCAACTAATTCCTTGTTCTGTGAAGCAGAACACACTATTATAATAAAGGATAGCGTTGCCCCAAGAAGATTAAACAAAAGAATTGCACCTCATTGTGTTTAAGCATGACTTACTGATGCTTGTCTATACAAAGATGTGCTCATCTTTGTATAGACAAGCGTGGCAAAAGAGGTGTCACTTACCGTCAAAGTCAGCTTGTGGTCCACATGAAGATCTGAGACACCATAGATGTACAACATACCTTTGTCTTCATAGGCCACAGGCAGCAGTGGCGCAAAGAAGTTCTGGGCAAAATAATGGAGAAGTTTCCACTTGCCACCATACTCTGAAAAGCATTAAAACAGAGAAGGAGTCAGACTGAATCCACGATTGCCTTGGCATACAGTCCCTTCCTGTGCTCTCTGGTCCTGCTATGGCAATATAATATCCCCCTCCACACATTTTCACCTCTGTCAAGTGCAGAGAATGGCTAAAGTTACTCTTGTGTTCTTCCAGTTGAGGCTCTGCTCTGGAAGGGATCTGAAGCTCCTTGAAACTTTTTTTTGAGCTTCACCAAAAGGTCACATTTTTTAAGTGTTAGTGCTATCATTGCTATGTTGTTATTCAATTTTAAACAAAGCCCTAAACACAAGTGACGTTAACAAAACTGACACAGCGTACTACATACTAAGCAAAGAGCTGGAGCGCCTACGTTGCTGAGAATCCAGACAACACGGACATTGGTGACATTGCCACAAAACTACCACCACTGTAAATTAGAGACTGACTTTTGGTGCTTATGCAAAGTGCTCTCTTCCCCTTTTTTTCAGTCCTCTCTCAGTTTTGCCTTAGAGGAACATCAGTAGCACCGAAGGAAAAAAAAACCAAACCAACAAGGTTCTCAAACCAAACACAGCTCTGAGTTAGGCAACATGACTTTGCCAAAATCTAGAGACAACACTTACAGCATGGGATTTAGCAGACACATGATGCAGACATATGCCAAACAGCTCACTTTGCCTGTCATGGAAAGCTGTATGTCATTACTTTTAATACTTTGATAGTCTGCCATTAGCAAACTGAAAAAGCCATCAAAGTTTGTTCCCTCTCCAAAAAAATGCAATTTTGCCAGACGCAACACTGACACCCAACCATTTTGAAACAGAAGTTGCTTCCATTTCTTTCTCTATTAATTTTCCATCTAGCGCCCCCCGTCTGCATTTTTACTCTGTCTTTGCTCAACCATTATCTAGTGATTGAAATAGCACTAAAAAGAAGTAGCAAGTTGGCTGCATCATCTCATAAGGAAAGAAGAGTTAAGATACTGGTTTCATTCTTGTTTCTGGCTCTTTGTTTCATACAAGTTTAAAGTTCAGCTGAAAAATATTTCCAGTAACATGTTTTTCTCGTAACTAATTACCTCTCTGTGTTTGGGTACTTGTACAAAAGTACTAAGTACTCTTAGCACTTTCAAATATTTCAGAATGAAGGACTTCCAGAGTGATGGGGGGCGTTTGTGGCTTTTACAACCAGTCCTGAACATGCTCTGCCTGCGCTCCACATAGACGTGAATGAACTTTGTGGAGAGCAAAGTACATTGTCCCCAGCTTGCACCTTGCATATCACCTTGTTTTCAGCAAGCTCACAACGAGCTACCTTGGAGAACAGAAAAGAAAAGCTGGTATCTGCCTGGAAATCCCATACAAGGTTGAACTATGCTATGAGCTCAGACTTGCCAACAAAACACCACCAGCAGCAGTATTCAAGTTAATAGCACTGAAGCAAACCAAAGAGATGGAAGTCTGAAAGAAAACTTCAGGAAAGGCTGCTGAGTTTCTTCAAAACAGACTGTTGACAAACTGATGAACATACTCAGAATATTGCTGCTGTTCAGTACATGAACAAAGCCACACTCTTGCATTCCAAAGACAATTCTTGGCAAAAAAAAAACGTTGGTGGTCTAAGGGACAATTCTGTCAAAACCAGGGAGTGCTAACAAATTACTTTTCAGGGCCACGGAACTGGAGAAAAGGAGAGATTTAGATGGGGGATAGATTATCTGAAACAGAGTAAACTATGGGGTAGCATCTGATCTGAAATGTAGGTCTCATATGAGGAATGGGCACTGTGCCTGACCTCAGGCTTTGTGAGGTGCTGAACTCCCTGAAGCCCTCAGGACTGCCACAAGACTCTCAGGAATTTCAACTGTCAGTGCAATAGATGCTGTTCACGGCAGGCCTCAGGAAGGGGCCACCACAAGCTCAGACAAGTTACCCAGCACGGGCTGAGGTTTCAGTGCCTGCTCATTGCAATTTTTAGCTCAGCTTAATGATGAAAATCTAGGCTTCAACTGTCTTAAATATGAAAAGGAATAATACAATTGAAGTAGAGCAGTTTCTGTTACTCAGTGTAATATAAAATCCCATTTCTCTTTGCAGGGGTCCTACCCTCAGCTTCTGCTGTGCCTTGATTTCCAGGTGGATTACGGAACCACCTTACAGTGGTTTCTGGAGGGAAACCAAGGTTTGCTACCTGGGCAGCAGATGCAGAGATCCTCCAGAACCTTGTACAACTGGCACTAAACTTGGCATTATACTTCCAGGGGAAAAAAAACAACCAAACAAAAAAGCCCCAACCAACAAACAAAAGCAAACAAACCACACACTTAAAAGTTTGTACCATTTCAAAACTAATTCTAGGGTTCAACTACTACAGCTATTGTTTTGGAATGTTTGCAAACAGCATTAGTCTGCTTACCTCTGATCAGCTTTTTAAGGTTGGTGTTTCCCTTCCTGAAATGCCTAGAGGCATTTTTGAAGAAAAAAGCTCAACTGCTGGAGCAGTTTCACAAAGGAAGGGCCTTCCAAAGATAATTTTTCCAGCAACAGGATCTTGGTAATACAATTGTCAAAGTACCTTCAGACAGCACAAAGAACTGAAGCTCATTAACAAAAAAGCGCCACATTCTTCAGCTCATCTGTTATCTTTATTTCCTTAAGACCAAAGTCACATTTCTTTATTTAAAAACAGGCAAGTTGAATGTAAAATACTCCCGGGCCCCAAAAATGGATGTAAGAAATCTGGAGATCAGGGAGCTATCATGAGACATCTCTGGGCTTAAATTTTCCTGTTACAGACATGCATGCCCAAAGGCAACAGTCAAAAGCTATTTAAAATAGCCCTGGGGTGGTCTTCTTCTCCTCCCCCCATATTTAAATGCATGCTTAAAGAAATCCATGGTACCCCAATTTTTCCCAGTTATAAAATGGGGTCTGCACTCTCTGCGGTATCAAACTTCAGAACAGGAAACTAAAATGAGGTTGGTAATGAGATGCCAGTACCCTTTTTTCTGACTGTTCCCTGAAGCCTTCTATGCTTGATAGCAGGAGTGAGAACAAACAGTTCTCCCTGGAATGGATTTTAAATTAATCACTTCACACCACTAAATGCAACCTGAGAAACATGCCGATAGATCTTTCCTCACCTCAGTCTCATGAATTCAGAACTATTATTCTCCGTAATAGCCTGTGGTGGTTTCACCTCACCAGGGGCTCTAAATACTGAACCTTCAATCAAAGCCTGTTATCTGTTCAAAGGAATCTCATGAGCTGGGTACCTCAAGGTGAGACCCAAATTGCCACGTGCACCGCAGCACTCTTCACCAAAACAAACTGCATAGATGCTAAAGCATTCAACATGGCACAACCGCTCCACGACCGGGTGCTAACCATCCAAACCCAGTTGTGGTAAAAGCTGTTTAGTTCTGAACTGAAGGCGGAAGTACTATGACTTCCTGTGCTGTGTTGTATCTTCTCTCAATCCCAAGCAAATATCTTAAAGGTAAATTAAAAGGAGAATCATTCTTCCCTCCCTACTTCATGCGGAAACACTTGCACTTTGTACAGGACATTATGGAAGCGCCTCTACGGCTCTCTGTGAAATAACAGCTTTGAATAAGAAGCACTCATTGGTGACACTACTGTGCCATCTAAGAAGATGCAGAAACGTGTTTTTGAAGTGCAAATGAAACTAATTTATCTAAGTTTTGCATAATTTCAGCCATTAGCATTTCAAAAATCCCTCTATCACACCACCTAATTAAATGAATATTAAACCTTTTCGCATTCCACTGAGGGAACAGAACAAAACAAAGGGACAGCTGTATCTCTGCTGAGCTTCTCTTCTGCAAACCAACTTCAACAATATATGAATAATTCAAGTATTTGATCTATTTTCATCAGCTCTGTACTCTAAAAGACATTTATGGTCTCCACAATTACTTCATCTATCAATACACCTGTTTTACACAGAGACATTTTTCCAAGTGTCTTTTGCTCTTGAGGCACTTAAAGCCCAAGAGCATCAGCCATTGCTAGAATCATAAAAATAAACATTGGGATATTCCGTTTCCTAATACAAGTCTAGAAGTCCAAAAGATGAGCATTATAGTTGGACCACTGCCTTATCATCTAAACAAAATAGCCTAATTCTTATACTGGTTTGTTTTCTTTTACTGGCTGCAGTTACTCTGGATAGATTGGAGGGGGGAAGAAAGAACAAAAATAAAAAGGGAGGGACAAACATCTCCCAGAGAAAGAGGGGGAGGATGGGGTGGGGTAATTTTTTTTTTTTTTGAGCAAGGCCAAATGGCATTTTGTTGTAAGGATGGATCAAGAATTTCACACTAACTCTTAGCTTTTTCTAGTTCACTCATATTTCTTCACACATAAAATTCTTAAAGAAAGATTTTCAAAAACAGAACATGTGAGAAATAACTAAAACTGAAAGAAAATCTACCTAAGTCCTATACAGCTGCCATAGAACAGCTTCTCCATTTCAACGTGACTTCTAGACAAAATCTTTGGAGCATGAAACACAGCCACTTCCCTCTTACTACACATTCCTGCCCTATTTCTTACTAAATGACTTATCTCTTTAAATGTCTGATTACTCCATTTTTGCGTTCTAAAAAGAAAAAAAATACATATAATGTATATAAAGATATCATGGGTGTAAATAGCATATTAGCAGAATAATTTAGTCACAGTGATGCACCTCACCTGAGACTATGTTAGACACCAAATCTCAGCTAATCATCTTCTCCTATATAGAGCTTCTCAGATGCTATGCTGGGTGACAGGCGTCCTAAGAAGTTCTATGAAAATCAAATTCAGCATGGAGAAGATAATTCATCCCACTTATTGGACAGCTAAGGACACAATGAATCACACTCTGGAGATAACCATCTCTCACCCAACTGACTACAGAAGAAATCTAGGTGCCTAGCCTTTACACACTAAATCCCATCCTGCTCAGAACAGAATCACAGCTCTGTATTTTTTTTCACTGTGCAATACCGCCTACTGAAGGGTGAAGTTTTGATCCTTTTACCATGGGTGTACAGAGGGGACAAAATCAACAAAAGTTGCTGGCACAATTATACATGGGTGCTCCTTCTTACCCTCCTAGCCCGCTAGCTCCCTCTCTGTCCATTCTCACCCAAGATGGGTACGCATATGCATCTGTACAGCTGAGCCAAGAAATATAATCAGGGATTTCTAGGACGGGAAACAGAATTTCTTAGAAGTCTCAAATTTTGAAAGAATTGATCTTTCTAATTTTAAAAGAACTTGCATGCAAAGCTTGCATATCATGCAAAAGTTCTCTGGAAAAAATGGATTATGTATCACACAACGTTTTAGAAAAATCCAACTCTGCATAAAAAAAGCAAGGGTAGTTGAAAGTTTACCTCACAAGGGGCTTGTGCCCTCAATCTTAACTATCATTGCTTCCTAATAGGCAGCTTTGGCTGGCTTCAATGTTATTATTTCTTTGGGAGAAATGAGAATTCTGCTTAAACAAGAGTATTGTTATGAAATTAGGAGTTACATGCCATTTTAACTGTCTAAACTTGCTAAAACAAGGCTAAGAGTTGTTGGCTACTAAATCTGAACTTAAATAACAAGACTCCCTTAGGAAAAGAATTGCTTTATTCTCTACCCTCTTCCACTTCCACAGACTATTAGGATGATCCTGAAAAACACTTTCCTGGAAAGCATTTCTAAAGGACAGACAGAAACACGATCAAAGTTTGCAAAGTTGCCCAAGAGAGAGACAAGAGTCTTACTACTTATTCCGATACTTCCAGATGCAGAAAACAAAATAAGACTGATAGCTGATGCTTTTTACCAGACTGTCACAAAACTTACCCAAGGAAGCCCAGGAAGGTGCCTGCCAAATATCATTGAGTTGCCAGTACAGAGCTCCCATTGTGCGTCCTTCTCCCTCGATTATTTCACTTTGACTAAAACGATAGAATTCAGTTTCTGTCTTTATACACTGAGCCTGCATCACCTTGTTCAACAAACACATAAAAAAAAAAAGTTATTTTTGGTGCATTGTATTTTGTATTTTACTATACTTTCAAAGCATGTGTGTATATATTAACACACAACACAGACATCACAGCAACAGCGTGTAACTTCAAACTTGAGCCTTCAAGAGCATACACCTGCAGTGCAGTGGGCCTCTGCCTGAAGGAGATCTATTCCTAGCAGCTCCCAACAGCTTTATAATAATAATCTTCATAATAATCTTTAGAGAAACTCTGGCAGGGATACTCCCTGCCTTACATCCAGTGAAGATCGCTGGGCAACAGGGTCTTTGAAAGGCAAATGGAAGACAAGGGAAAGAAAAATACATTTTAAATAATTTTTTAAAAAATTAATGTAAATAAAAACCCCAAGAACTGTAAAATGACGTTATGCTGCACTGCCTCCAGTATACACTAACACGATGTCCACATCCCTATACTCTGAACATATAATATATATTCCCAGTGTACAGTCAAAATTGTGTACCAAAAGAGCAACCTGTTTTCACCTGCACTCCCACTTCTTCACTGCTTCCCCACCTTGTTAAAAAACACTTTTCAGAATTTTTCATTGGCCAAGTTCTTGACAGAAGTCAACAGCCTGTTATTTTCTTGACAAAGTATATTACTCGGCTGGGGAGGTATTAAAAAAAAAGTCTCAAAATAAAGGAAGAAGTTATTCTTTAGGACAGCTCCACAGTTAAAGATAACATTTCTAGTCAACCACTAGAGGCAAGTTTACTCTCCTTATCCTTTTTGCTATCATTATTTTAGTATTCTGAAATCATCTAACCTATTAAAGTCCTGAAAGACTTAACTCTGCAGAAACTCATAGATAATTGAGACAGGACCTCACTGCACAAGTTTTACCCCTGCTTTCAATTTCACAGCATCATCTATCCTTGTTCTCTTGTCATCAGTGTCTACAGATCTCCAGCTGTTTTGTTTCTATATAAAACTTGCTGACAGCAGCTCTCAAACATTAAAAACTTAGTGGATGTGCAGTTACTCCCATTAAGAGTGTTTCTTGGAACAGAACAAAAAGTAGCAGCATTTAAACTTGCCTATTAGCATTTAAAAGCTACTTAACATAATTTAAAAGCCACGTACAAATCACAAAGAAAGAAACAAGCGTAGGCTAATCTACTACAGCTGAAGAGCAAAACATAACCTACTGATTTGAAAAAAAATAAAATAGATTTTCTAAAATAGCAATATCTGCGTCCATAACAAAATGAAAGCTACTAATAACCTAATTCATGGAGAACTGCATTCTCTAGAAGCAATGTTGTTTCAAAAGCTACTGTGTTCCTTGTGGCAAAAATCGAAGCAGTAAGCGTACAGGGGCCACATGAAGAGCAGAAGACGCCCAGCCCGGAACAGCGAGTAACAGCGTAGCACCAGAAGAATCAGGTATGAAGGCAGGCCAGCACACCCCTGCGTTCCCTGCTCTGCAGGGACCGTGGGAGCGCACGCAGCCAGACTTTCTCCCAGTTGAGACAGTTTCTGTGAAGTTCCCCAAGCAGTATTCCAGCTTTTCTATGATGAAAATTGGAGTCTCTCTCCAACAAACAAGAGACAAACTAGATCCTAATTAAAACGGACTGTCCAGAGCATCAGCGCAGAAGCTTTCTGTATGGACATGACAACAGAACAGGCCCGGCTTCAACTGTGGACAGTATCTAACGGAACAGTGTTGACAGCGACTTATACTGAAGCCATCACTGTTACCTGAGTGAGGTAGATCGTATCTTTGAACTTCTTGATGGGATCTGTGCTCTGGGGAAGCTTGAAATGATACCCAATCTGTTGAAGCATCTGATCATTGCCATTTTCATGGTGCTGTCGATGGAGGGAAAAATTGCTTGTGTAGGACCAGTCCTCAGCGGAGGAAACCTTTTAAAAAACATAAGAGATCAGAACGAAAAGGCAAAATGCGTATTTAAGGACTGACAGAATATTCAGGAATGGATATCCATTACAGCCTGCTGACATCATCCATAACCTTTAAAATTGGGAGTATATTGCTATAGTGCCTCACGCTGTCATACAAGGATTTTGAATCAATAACACACTTTGCTTGTACTCCTTGTACAAATAAATGAAAACAGGCATTGCCGTTGAACCCAGAAGAGCAACTTTTCACTCAATGGCATTTACCTTATTTGTTTCAGTTTGGCCAAGGGACCTCGGAGGTTTGCTTGCATTAATATTAAATCAGAAACACCCTAGATTAAGATGAAATAATGTACTCTAGTCAAACACATTTAGGGATTAAAGTTACAGAAGTTAGTAAGGCTATGAATTCTCATAATGTGTATATTTTCAAAACCTGCCTCTGAAAAAAATGTATCATGAAACAGTTTTTTCAACTAAGGATAACAATACAGCATAGCTCATGCAGTTATTACTGTCAAGCTTTCATCGTAATTACAATCTTATGAAATCTTTTTATTTAAATTTGTTCCTTTTTAGGCTGGATTGAATACTTTTCATTGTTATTAATATGGATGAAGGTACTGATCATGTCTCAGATAATATACTTTGCCCAGCAAATTGAAAGGAACATTCTGAACTCCTTTTAGTAGCATGCACAAGTATCGACATGATATTCATCTCTCTCTGAACAAATGGACAAACAGCAAAATATGTCTCTGCTCCAATTGGATGAGCCAGGATATACAATATCTAAATTTAACAGGAGACAAAACCAAATTCTCTTGCATGCAATACGTAAAGAAACAAATTATTTAAGTAAAAGAAATGGGTAAAAATTATAACAATCAATACATCTTAGAATTCAGCACAATTCACCATTTGTCATGTTTTTCTTCTAAATGTACACATATCATTAGACACAGCAAAAGGAAACACATTAGGCAATCTTCACTAAGCTATATATTAGATAGAATTAATATTAAAAATTAACAGTCTCATAACAGTCTCTCATCTAAACTTGGTTCCTCTTGCAACATCAAGGTAAATATACTGAACATCATCCCCTCCCTCCACACCAGCACACACCTCTATCCCACCTGCGCCGTACCACACCTAACAATGGGTTATCCCAGCTACAGTTCAGATACTGTAGTTTGTTGGGGAGAGACTCATTGCCCTCGCTAAATGAGACAGAGGGACAGGAAGATGTGGAAGCCCAGCCTTACCTCTTTGACTGTACTGAAGGAAGGCCAGGATTGATATCCATATTCTGAAGCAAAACGAGTTTTAGGATACACCATCCAGTTCCAGCAGTCACTGCTGTAGTCATAAAAGTGAGTGTCACCATAATGGGTATCATAAGGATTTTGGGAGACCCAACCTTCTTCAACTGACTCCAAGCCATTGGTAGGACTGGATGCAATAAAAGGACGGCTCTTATCTTCCTGAGATTTTAAAAAAAAACAAACAAAACAAAACAAAAACATAACCCCCTCAACAAAGTGATTGGCTTTTATCATCTGAATACATAGACCACATTTTGAAAAGGGGGGGTTGGGGAGAACATGTCTTTTCCAAATGTATGAGTCACCATTGAGGAAACATTCCCCTTTCTGCCCCAACATTCACCCTCTTTACTCGCTTAGTTACCTTCTTATTCATGTTCCCGGAGAAAAGTTGGGCATGATATTGCTTGCCGTTCTAAGGGATTCTCTCCTCACATCAAGATACCTCCTATCTTTATATGCTTCTAAATTATTAATGAAAGCTATTTAAAGTGTGCCTCATGAAAAATAAACTCAAGGAACATTAATATTTGAGTGCTGTGACTTCTTTATGGAAAATCATTACTTTTGCAGTGTTTTTACAGGGACAAGGCCGTGATTTTCCTCTTTCTTATTAAGTAGTCTCCTAAATTTAGTTCTAACAAAGCCAAAGTATCCTGCTACTAATGCTTGCATGGCAGTGTTGCAGATTATTGTCATTTTGGCTGGCTCTCCATGTTAAGATAGATGAGGCTATAAGAAGGGTTACATTTCATATTGTTCAGAGTTGCCATTATTTATAGCCCTGGTAGATTTAGTATATTACATCTTTTAGCAGTACCCTACAGAGTACTGAAGGAATCCTTTTGCAAGTATAATTCATTTAGCACCCTACTTGTAGTAAGACAGAGGCCTGAGTTAGTTACCACTCACAACTTAAAGCAATTGGCTCCAATACAGCAAAGCACTTGGACACATTCTTCATTTTAAGAAAGTTACCTCTGCCCTCCTCCCTTTTTTTTAAACATGAGTAATTAATAAATAACTAAAATAATTTACTACAGGATATCCTGGATTCCCTGAAGTCTTCAGCTCAAACTTAGGAGCCTTTTTAAGTTATACAGTCCAGTACTGCTAGTAGTTACAGGTTTCCTCAGCTGGCTTGTATTACACAGGATGTGAAATTATTTCACTGTATGGTTCCTTTGTCTGTCTCGGACCACAACACTGCACAAGTGAACTTTCAGTAAAAAACAGTACCAAGCCACAACACCACCTCACTTTGCTGGACATGCCCTGTCCATCCGGCTCATATAGCTCATCACAGGAACGCCACAGCATACCTTTGCAAACAACTCAGTTAAAAAAAAAAACCTAACTGAAATATAGAAATCTAGAATCAAGATGTTAAACAGGAATATAAGACACCGTTACCATTTAGAATGCAGAACTGCCCTCAAGAGTGGGATCTTTTTCAGCAGGTTCTTTCAAACCTAGCCTCATTTTTACTGCTTCCTCATACCTCAACTTTTCAAGTAGAAAGGTATTCTAAATTCTCAGAGTACAAGTACTCTGACAGTGCCAGTAGCCTCCCATAACAAGCAAAAACATTGCTGTCACTTACATAATGATTGCCTGTCTTAGCAAAGGGAAACTTCAGGTCGTGAGCCTCATAACATGAAAGGTATCTCATCCTGAAAAGGACAGAGATTTGACTAAAACTATCATAACCTGAAGTCAATAAGATCATAGTATACAAGAGATAACTGGGTAGGAAAAGGCTACCAGCATTTTTAGGTTAACAAAACCTCACACTCTTGTTGAAGAAGGAGGTTCTAACTGAACAAAACTCTCGCTACATTTTATCTCTTACCTAGCAGGGGAGTTCAGAATACTCACCTGTGGTTCAAATATTGTTTGTTAATCCCTATATAGTTATGCGACACCAATTTGGGAATTTTAAATCAATTTCACTCTACATACACACATAAAACTTAGTTAAAAGCGGATTTCATTAAATAATGAAAAACTGCAATACTTCTAGTAGGAGAAATAAAAATATAAAAGCTGTGCAAAATGGGTAGTGACAAATCACAGTAGACTTCAGGGATTCCAGGTGCTTCTGGTGTGCATGCCTAAAGTCTAAGTCTTATCTCAAAATATTTTGTCTTCATACACTGTAAAATACCATTAGTCTGCTTTTCAAAAACACACAATACAATCACTAAGGACAATGTTTAGCATAGCTTTTGCTTAACCTGATTAAGCCAAAAAACTTAAATCAAATACTGGGAGAGCACACTGAAGAAATAACATTTTTATTAATATCTTCAACTTCTGTTAAAACGCTTGAGGATTGTTAAATCCTTCTTACAGTGTCCTTCAAAAAATCAGGATATAAAAAACTGATCATCTAAATTAACTAGTAGGCAACTTAATTTTTGTTCACTGGAAGTGAAGGCATTTGTGGAGGTATTAAAAAAATAGGAAGAAAAAAAAACCAAAGTCCACTAAATTTTCAGGTCTTCCTTTACATGCCACAAAGCATTGAAGACATAAGTTATTTTATGGCCTGTTTTACTTTGAGGAGAAGTGTTGAGTTTAGAGAGTTGTTTACAAGGGCTTGGAAAGTGAGATTCCTCAATAATGTGCTGTTTTTCATTTACTAAAAGGATTTTAAAAACCCAAACCAAAACAAAAAACCACACCAACAAAACCCTAAATTGCTCAAATTGCAAACATTACACCCTTTTGCCAAGCCATGTCCCACTACAGTTTCTTGAGATCACTTACCGTAAGAACTATTTCTCGGATGGTCTTCACATAAAGCACCACATAATCTTTGATATAGACTTCTCTGTCAGCATAAGGTATGGAGAACCAGTTGCTTGCAATTGCTGCTTCATTTTCATTGTTACCACTCCACAGAATAATTGATGGATGGGATTTTAAACGCCTTACCTGAAATACAACAGACAGTTTCAGAAGCCAGGCAAAATGACTTCTCTTAAAAATAATAACAAAAAATCACTTCATTACTACTTAAATTACACTGCACTGTTCACTATTCCCTCAGCTCTCCACCAGGCTCAGACTTTTGTAACACGCACTTAGAGAGGGGCAAATTTTTAATATGATGATATATCCACCATATGCACACATGTAGCTCCATACCCATCTACTCATCCACACGTGAAGGATGAACTCTGTGCTAAGGCATGTTGCAAACATCAGAGCTCACTCTCAGGGAATGCTCTTAAACATCCTTGAGAAGAGGGCAGTTTGGTCATGAGTAAGGCTTGCACCTCTGCTTGACTGGCTACTCCTGCAAGTAAGTTAAAGAGGATTTAGCAAGGTTACATTTTGTGCCTGCTACAAAAAAGTACACTAACAAACACTTCAAAATAAGCTTTCTGGAAAGCTAACTTATACAGTCAGTCAATCAAAACCAGGTAATGGGAAATCGAGCTTCGACACATGGACAAAATACCTGATGAGAAACTTCTGCTCTTACAGATTCCAAATATTTCTGGTCAGTTGGATACAGAGCACATGCAAACATAAAATCCTGCCAAATCTACAGGAAAAAGGAAAGAAAAAAAAAAAGCTGTTAGCAAATCCTTTTGCATACTTGAAAAATGCGTGGTTATTGGGATACACAATCCTTTGTTCAGACAGAAGTTATTTATCTCAAAAAGAACCTCCATGAGGTTCAGCCTGAGCATACTACACTGTGGTCTTCCTCAATATCAGAGTTACAAAATATTTACCCTTAGGAATCAGATCCTGACAGACATCACTGATCAGTGGAATATTCCTCAGTTTCAGTAAATTTCAATGGAATAACAGGAACCCATGCACTGCTCAGCTGTGAACATGGGACAATCTCCAGCTGAACAGAACAATTTTGTCTTTACTGCTTTGCAGGTTTAACACCAAATCCCAATTACTCATTAAAAAGAGACAGTAATTCTTCTGAGATGGTATTAAGCACACTTAAGATATTCAAGTGTACTTGTTAAAAAACACTTCCATACCAAATGCACAAACTCATCTTAAAAAGAGCAAATCTCACCCAGTAAGAGGGGCAGAAACAAACTAGATCCTCTAACAACACAGTGATCTTTCTCTTCAAAGAAAGATCAAGTAGACATCACTAGAGAACAAAAAGCTTTTCAATTCAACAGTGAACTCCATTTGTACCTTGAAGGAGAAGAATTACAAAAAAGGGAATTGGAAGAAGCCCAGTAGGATAAGATTTCTTGTTTTACCTGTTCTGTTTTTTAAATTGCCATAACTTAGAAACTCCTGATAGTTTATCTCAAATGTTAGTGCAAAGATCTCTTGAGGAAGTATGTTAACCCAAAGGGGTCTGTAGGAGACTACACTTCTCTGAACACGATACTACATGAACAATAGAGACAAGACCGACCAGCTCCTCATACAATTGCATTTTCCTTGCAGTGAGAACATGCTTTTCCATTACTCTTCTCAGCGTACATTCCCTAAGAAAACTGAAGATAGGGAACAAGACAGTGGGAGGCAATGGATCCATTAATAATTGTTACACTGCTAGCACTGTACAAAAAAAAAGCAAAGCTATTGCTGAAGAATCACTCAAAACCCTTCAGTGACTGCGTAGAGCCAAAACTCTGTTGAAAGAAACGTCGTCTCGCTATTTCCCGCAGTGAGCTATCACTGTTTTTCCTTAAGCACAGTTGGACTCTACTTTTAAGCCTTTCTAAGACCATCATAAGAAACAAAACCAAAAGCCTCCAGTACTAACGCCTTCAGAATAAGGGTCTGATTTTCTGTATCTACTTGCTATTTTGGCTGCTAAATAAGATCCAAATCTTGCATGAAGCACCGTACAGGCACAGATCTAGAGTGGCCTACTTAGGTGCCTAGTGTCCAAAATGAAAGAACTGTAAGTACTCAGAAGCCCTGAAAATCAGGGCACTCCATTCAGATGACTCAAACAGACACAGCTTTCTATTTCTTCCAAGCACACACAGCAGAAGGCAGCAAGGTATCAATTCTGTTCCCCTGCTTTTTATGGTGTAGCGTAAGACCACTCTTCTTGGGATTTTAATAGCAGATGCAACTTGACCTTCACTCGTGTAGTCACTATTTTATCAAAACTTATTAACGTTTGCCTCCAAGCTCATATAATCAAAGGT
This sequence comes from Pterocles orientalis, assembly GCA_011057875.1. Taxonomy (NCBI): domain Eukaryota; kingdom Metazoa; phylum Chordata; class Aves; order Pterocliformes; family Pteroclidae; genus Pterocles; species Pterocles orientalis. Next base: position 122,980 of record WKFP01013502.1, on the reverse strand, counting down.
ACTCATCTAGGAGTATCAGTGCTTGGAGCAGGTGTTCCTCTTACAGCTACATTTATACTCAATTATAGGTTGTTCAAAACGGCCCTCTGGATAATGCCTTCCATTCTTGATTTCAGGCCAAGGGAAATATTTTTGTTTAAAAAGTTTGAGCCAAAAAAAACCTCCGAACATTTTCAGCTATTGTTATAAAGGAAAAAATACTTTTCAAAGAAATAAAACACATTTCCACAGCAGAGAAAAGTATGACTACCTTCTTTTGATTACTCAGAGGTGGCTGAAAGCGCAGAACTCAAATGTGGCAGGCCTTAAATCCTCATTGAGGTCAGATTTCAAGGCCTTTGCAATCTGGGGCATATCCTTAAGCACTCTGATTCTTCAGCAGGGCTATTCTCACATGACTAAGCCCTAAAAACAGCTACAGGGCCCCACAGACTGGATGCTGTGGAAAAAAATATTATTTGATCTTGTGAATAACCCCCCTTCCTGTGCACAACTTGTTTCACAACTATTTGTGTGTTGCAAGTCCCCGTTGATGCCTACAGTCCTCAGCAGTTCTTCCGTCGTGCTCATCATTACAGTGCAAACATCTTCTTCTTGCAGCAAGTGACATCACTAACACCAGTCCCACAGCCACTCAGTTCTTCTCTCATTCTTTCCCAAGACAGTGGGAAATGTTGAAGTGGAAGAGAGGTACAGTACATAAAGATGAGACCTTTCTCTGAAGAGAGATAGAAGACAGCAAGTTAAAGCCACAGTCCTGTTGCTCTGATTTTGGGAAATGTAAGAGAGGGGGGGAAAAAAAGACAGTGGGGAGAAAAGGAAGGGACAGAGTCGTAGCCTTAGTTACAGGAGAAAATACAAGCTGGGGTTCTAATATAAAGTCTCCAAAATATAATTCCAGTTTCAAGAGACAGCCTCAGTAATCAGGAACCATTCAAAATAAAAAGAAATTTAAGGGAAAAAATCAGGTTGTTTCGACTTCTCAGGTTGGTACTCTATCATGTCCTTTGGAAAGATGGCTAGAAGTTATTTATTATCTTATTTTGTTCGTTTCGAGTTGATTTGTATTTACAACTTCTTGTCAGTTTTAAAATAAGGATTCTGTTTTTATTTGTTTTACCATTATTCCTAGTTCATCGCAAATGTCATAAAATTCATCTTGTTCATACACTCCTCCTCCCCAAACCCGAAGTGCATTCATGTTAGCATCTGCTGCAGACTTCAAGAGTAGCCATAATCTGTCAAATACAAAATACAAGTTTTGTGAAACTGTATCACTTAGGAGTTTCTAAGGTTATACCAAAAAAAAAACCCCAAACATTCATCATTAGAAGGCAATCTAAGACGTACAACTCTGATAGAAACCAGACTAATTTCATACCTTCTAAGCCTGCATGTCAGGACAGAGCCCTCAAAAAGCAATTTTTTGTGCAGAAAAATTTACTTGGTCCTGTTGACTCTTATGAAATGGATAGAGCGACACAGAAGTATTGGCAGGACCAGATTTAGAAATACTTTATTTTATTAATCAAGTTGCTCTTTTCTCCTTAGATATCACTTGCTTTAAATATCAACCACTTGAATTCAAATCCTCTTTGAGACACATTCAGAAATCTATATTCTTTTCCCCAAGTTCCACAACGCATAGTGAGAAGGACGGGGTGAGTGAGAGGAGGAAGAGAAAGACTAAGACTCTGAATCTCATTTTAAGTGATTTAGGCTCCATTGATTTTCCCTTGATCATGCCAGTAGCCTCTAAATTGCATGTGAATGGACACTGCAGCATGGCCTGTTGCCCCAGTTCCCCAGCTGAAGAAGTTTAGTCAAAGTACAGCATGGCCTCCATCCCACCTGCCTCTCTGGGGTGCTGTGTCATCGAAATCCAAGAAGCCTGGACCAGAGGTGGAAAAGGGGAGAGAGTCTACTATGCACTTATGTCTCCCTGCATGAGACGGGTTAGGACGTGGCTGAAGTGCTCTTCCTCTGACTACCACTGATCATGTCCCAGGCAACAGGATTGGACAGCCTGAGGATCACCCCTAAAAACTACCCAAAAGGCCAGTAACCTGTGGACAGTAAATCATCACCTTCCCATCAGTTATTGCACTTATATACCATGAACATCACTCAAATCTATTAATATTAATTAAGCCCTAATTCTGAGGCTTCCAACCCACGACAATTAGTGTCCTACCTTGAAAGGAGTTCCACCCCATAATGCCAGTCTTTGATAGAGGGTGGATAGAGAAACAGGAGGAGGAAAACATAATTGTTTCTCCTCAGAGAACATCAAATGCGGCTTACCTGTTGTAAGTCACTCTGTCCTGGAAAGAATCGGCTGGAATCCAGTTCGAGCCCTTGAGGAAAATGGGTCGGCCATTGATTCTAAAGTAGAAACTCAGACCTGGTGAGCCAGGAATAGGCTCCTGAACAAGTTCTACTGTCCGAAAATAGGCCTGTGAAAACATGAAACTTAGATTTAAAGCAGACAAATATTAATGAAAACAAAATAAATCAAGAAAACTATTACAAAAGGAATTCAACTGAACACTACCAGCTTAGAATTTCTCCAGGAGCCAAAAGACATGGCCTCATCTCTAAATTCCTGCTTGATTAAAACACACTGTAACAGGGCTAAAAAGAATCCTTTTAATAAACATGTTCACTTTTTAAAGTTGCTGTCATATTAAGCGAGAAAGAGAGAAAGCATGCACAAATGAGCATGCACGCGCGCACATGTATACATGTGCGTAAGAAACAGGTGCGTGTTCTCTTGCTGCAGAATTCAGCTGAAAGTCCAGATGAAGACCAGCAAGAGGGAGTGCAGTGGTGGATTAGACCAGACACAGCATTTAATCTGCAATTTTCTCCTTACAGAAGTCTACAGCAGCTCAGCTGTACATCTTGTCCCTGGATGCCCAGCTTCAGGTTCACCCAGTAAAAGCAAAATATGCTGCTGCTGCCCTGAAATGATACCTTTTTAATAGATGTAGCAATTAAAAAGATACGCATGCAAACACAAATGCTGGCTTGGAACTAAAGGGCCTTCTGGCCACTGCAGCTGTTGTTTGAACAGCATGATCATAAGGTTTCAGAGAGACAAGTTCAGCTAAATAACCATTAACTCTGTGTAAGGTATTAAAGGTCATTCCAGATAAAAGCACATCTCAAGCAGAAGCCAAACTTTTACAGCTGCTTTTTCAGACTAATATTTGGTACTGTGCACTGCAGACACTGAAAAAAAGAAAACACTCCTTCTTCCTGCTGCAGGTGGAAGAAAAGTTCTCAAGAAATCATTCTGCATGTTTTCTGGGACTTTATTTCAAAGAAAGCAACAATGCTGCTCTGAGGGGTACCATGGTTGCAGTGACATAAGCACAGTCCATGCCACAGCCATGAGAGAGCAGTAAGGTGACTGCAATGACACTTTGCACTGACCCCTTATTCGTAGGGTGGCAGATGCGGAGCAGGGGCTACGTTAGCCTCCTGAGCAGCTGCAAAGTGTTACAGAAAACATCTCTTTCGGGGAGGGTTTAAACTTCTTTCTCCTGCATCCGTGTTCCAGTTGAACTTATCTAAACCAGAAAGAAAACTCTTCTTTCTGGTACCTGTTGCTCATTGTCATAAGGATATAATTGGGAAATTAAATAAAAGAGAAGGAAAGCTAACAGCTGATTTCAGCTAACTCACACCAAGCAACAAGTCTGGGTCAGGAGGTCAGGAACCTTGTTTTTTCTTGACTACCCCTAAGACAGCAAGCACTCCTCCCTCAAATGACTATTTGCTATACCTTTCCAAAAGGTCAGCTTGTAGAGTACAACCTGTTCTCTCTCTGCCACAAGCTGCAGCTGAGACAAGCATCTGCCAGTAAATCAGGCTAAAATTAACCCAGTTTAGTGCAACCAATATACCTATCTTTCAGATAAAATGTAATTCCTTGTTTCACACACCAGACAAGACCAAAGTTTAAATGGGAAATTACTAATCCCACCGTGGGACTGTGGTTTTTTTTAAACTTTCAGTTTATCAAAAATCATACAGATAAGACAGAAAATTATTTCTAACAGTAGAGAAGACAAAAAAAAAACTTTTTTTTTTTTGCTTCCTCTTTGGTGCTTCTTAGTCAACCAGACAATTTATTAAACAGCTGGGCAGAGACAATGCATGTAACAAACTAGATGCAGGAGTGGAGGCTACAAATCACCGATCTCAAACTAAAACCCCTGAACCACTAAAATCATGGCAATGAGCAAAACATAGAAACCAAGAGAATTAAATAATGGGACTTGCCCCAAGTCCTGCAGTGTTTTCCAGTGTTAGCCCAGGGGCAACAGTGAATTAGTGGCAAGTGGGGCTCAGCATCAGCACCACTGAAGAAATTCCCAGATAGAGAAAAACTACAAAGTCAGACCACTGAGAGGACATTTCAGACTCTCTGTCCAGTATCTCTGTGCACATACACATGCTGAGGATGTGCAGTGTGGGCAGTGTGCCCTGCCTTTTTCCTACTGCGATCCCATTGCATCCTGCGTTGGTTGAATACAGACCAGCATGATGAAGTTAGCTTTAGAACAAGAGTCTTACACCCATTCCTAGAATTTTTGCAGATTTATTTTAACATGAGAAGTTGAATCAAAAAAATAACCAATATTTCACAGAACTTTCATGGTTACCCTATTGAGGGCTACAAAAGAAAAATGACATTTGAGTACTACACTAGTGAAAAAGTTCTGAGTGAATTCTATTACATGGAGAAAAACTCCCGTCTCCAGTGTAGCTCTTTTTTGTGGCACAAAACAGAATGGAATTTATAGTTGGGGCTCCTGAGGTATTTGGGAAATCCTCTTAATGGATGTCATCAGGCAACTTGGGATTGTCTCAGAGTGCATTTGTAATGGAGTATTTGTATAACTAGCAGAAGTAACGTGATATTGCTTTATTCATGCTCAAGTGGAACTCATGCAACTGCCCAAATCTGAGGCAATGTGAGAGGGCAAAACACCCAGCCAGGACCACCCATTCAGCACAAGCAAGAGGCAAAGCTCCTCAGCCCCACCTCACGTTCCCAGGCCTCCAGGGTTTGGTGCCTCTGTAGTTGCACTCCGTTGCTCCCCAGGGGCCCACTTGGTAACACGGCACCTCATTCTGTTCCCACAGCAGCTTCCTTCTGCCTTGGGGGGTTAAAGAAGGGCAAGGAGAGACAACTAGCATCTGGCACGCTTGGTTATGTGCCTTGCTGGCTACCAAGACCTTGGCCACCTTGAAATCTGTCTGATAGACCTTGCTTGCCTGAGGACTGACCATTTCTCCCAGTCTCGGAGGACACAGAAGAGACTCTCTAGCTACCATGGACTGATCAGCTGTTTCTGTGCACGATTAAGAAACAGATACCTGTCTTTTTCAGCTGCATACAAAGGCTTTGTACCCAGTGAAGTGACCTGTGGATCACATTTGGCATTCCCAGAGATAGCAGCAGCAAAAATAACAGCAACGAAGATGCCTAGAGCTGAAATAAGATCACAGAATGCCCCAGCAACCTAACAAATTATCACGCAGCGTGAAAGCTGTGTGAAAACTATGAAGCCAAAAAGGAAAGACTTCTGGAAGTCATGCCTAAAAGGCCTGTGGGGAAAAGAGGGTGTAGAGAGAAGGAGGAAAAGACAGCTAGAGGTTAAGATCTTCCAAGTGAAGGTGAAATAAAAATCTCTGATTACAGTGCTGAAGAACTAAGCATACAGAAAGATGGGAAAACAGAATCAAAAAGTAAACAAATCCCTCACAAGGCAATGAAAGATGTAATGAATTCCTTGATGTAGGCATGGCAAGAAGAAAAGCAACTTAACCATAGCGTAACAGGACTGGATAGACTCTTCCTCCAGAAAAACAATTTCATTCTGAGATAATTTCTGGCTATGATGTTGTTTCACATTCACCCAAGAAACAAACTCTAAACCAAAGTATTCAAACAGGAAAACAAAACAAAACCAAAAACCAACCCTGTCCTGGATGCTGGCTTTATTCTGTTTTGCTTTTCTGCTACTCTTAACAGGAGTGAGTAGGTACGTCCCTCAGTCAAAGAGGTCCCCAGCACAGCTGGCTAGAGCTCTACAGAGCTCCCACAAGTACATACTGGGAGGCTACCCAGGAATTTTCCCAAAAGATTAGTTAATGTTTTGGAGACTACTCTAACCTGTCAGAAACCAGAGAGTAGTTCAAGCTAAGGGTAGCTGGATCTGACATAAGACCAAGCTGTGTTTTCTCACATACGCAGTTCTCACCCTTTAGTTTCTGCCTGTCCAAAGGTACGTACTCCTATGCAGACAAACCACTTCTGAAATGTCCCACCCCTAATTTTTTTCTTTTTTAAAAAGGAGGGGGGGGGGAGAAGGAAGCGTATTCCATCTGAATACAATACAAGGTGAACAACAGAACAACAACTTTCAGGAACATTTATCCCCAACTGTATCGCTTGAACTACTCGAAGTTCTTATTAAGCCATATGAATGCTCCTATTCAGTCCTGCTGACACGAGAGCAAATTGTGCTAGAACATGAAAAAACTCCATATGGAGCATTTTTCTAGTTGTACAGCTCGGGGCAGGGTGGTGGTGGGGGTGTGTGTCAGAATCCAAGGCAGCTCCACTGAACACATGAAAGAAGACCAGACTTTCCACCACGAATCTCTAAAAACTTCTTATGCTGGTTAATTTATAATGCCCACTACATGGTGCATTTGCTTTTTTTTTCCCTTTTTCCCCTTAAGGAAGAAAAAAGAGGTGACTTTGGAATATCTTTTGCAGACCAGGAAGTCCCTATGATTATATGGCACAGGCCTCTATGAAATATCCTGATGCAACTGCCCAAGTGGCATCAATTAGTTTTCCTATCATTGTGCAGTTTTCACTGTAACAACAGAATTTTCTTTTTAACAGGCTTTATATCCACATTTGCTACAGTTTTTCCAAGCACAGTATGTTCTGTTCATTTGGTGTGGTTTTTTAATTGTTTAAAAATTAAATTGCTAATAAAAGCAAAGAATTATTATTATGACTTCATAATAAAACGAAGGGCTAGCCCTATAAAGACCAGGACTCCAGAATCCTGTTTTTCACAGGATTTTTCACATGAACAAAACTTACAGAAAATTGCAGTTTTAGATGCCTGGTGACCAGATTAGCTTTTAGTGAAGCAATACACATCAGAACCACCTAATAAATGTGTAAGTTTACTTGGTTGTTTCCACATGTTGATGGCATTAAGTCTGATGTTTATGCTTTTTTTTTTTCTTTCTAATGGACAACTGAAAATTACCTCTTCTAAGTTTCTTAATAACACCAAACAGATAATTATACAGCCAGTGTGTTGCAGGAACCCTTATACAAATACCCTTAATATTAATTTCATGGTCATATTTAAGATGTTGACTGTTCTTAAACCTGAAGCACATCTATCACATTCTAATAAATGAATGTATGCTAGCTTTTTTAGGAATGTGTCTATCCCACAATTTTAAAAAAAATTAATTAACAAGAAAAATCCCAGTAATAAACCTCCACATAATCTATAAAGATCTAAAAGAGTTTTTCAGTGCTTGATACAAAAACATCAGCATGATGTATCAAGTTGTAAAGTGCTTTTTTTCACAAGATAGAAAACTTTAAACAACTTTTCCTTTCTCAGGTTTCCAACTAACTGTAAGCCATCTTCCAGTCTGAATGCAAGTAAAGGTGTCCATACCAGCTAAGTCTACCAGAAAACAGGTCAAAATACATTATGACATTAAAAAAACTCTTGCTTCTCATTAGCATTTCACACACACATTAGAATTCAGAAAAATACTTAAGACATCTAAATACCTGCTACGCAGAGGAGGCGTCCTAACAGAAGCAGTACAATGCCAGCTGTAACCAAGCTGAAGGGCTCACCTTTGAAAATTTCTCAATCTGGTGTCCTGTCTCCATGATGAAAGTTGTTGTCATGTTGTATCCAGTTTGCTTTCCATGTCCATTTGGCCACCAAGCCTCCACTGTAGAACTCTTGAACATACAAGAGAGGAAGTCAGAGCAAAAGAAGCATAACATGCACCTAGGGGTTCAGATATCTTTGAGTGAATTACCAGAAGCCTAATGAGTTTATGTGCCTCGGCTGAGCCATGGTAACTGGGATCTCTCCCACTACAGCTCTGAGGTGAAAATTATTTAACGAGAGATGTGTGACTTCTTCCTTTGAAGTCCAGGCTATCACTTCATCCTGTGTCCACAATGGGCCATGAGCAACATGTCTAGCTGCTACCCCTCAGATGAGGTATATTGACAGAATATTCCTCCAAAACTCAAATATCAGAGCGTCAGGAGCGTCCACTAGCCTCTGCATCATACCCCTGCCCTCATTCGCCCCTTTACCTGTCACATATAACATTCAACATACAAAGGACACTTCTCAATTATGACCTTCGTAATATGAGACCATACTGACTGCTTCACTTACGTCAATCTTTTAAGTCAAATCACAAGTTTCATTCTCTCTTTTCAGTGTTTTCTGCTTTTTCTGTATGCTTCCTAATCATTCACTTCATTAGTACCCCATCATTTTTACAAATATAAAAAACTGTCCCTAGGATGACAGACTGACTTAATTTTCTCATTTTTCTAGTCACAGAGTGGTATTTATATATTCATTCCAGCAGCCTACTCAATCCTTTAGCCAGCATTTGCCAGTTGAGTGCACAACACAAAAATAATAGAAAAAAAGCAATAACACATGCAACCAGACAGTGGGGGTATCAGCACTGAATAAAGCCATGTAAGGAGTGCCCCAATCTTTTCAAACAAAATGAAGCCAGAGAGCAGCCCAACAATATCATAGAATCACAGAATGGTTTGGGTTGGAAGGGACCTTAGAGATCATCCAGTCCCAACCACCTGCCATGGGCAGGGACACCTCCCACTAGCCCAGGTTGCTCAAAGCCTCATCCAGCCTGGCCTTGAACCCCTCCAGGGATGGGGCATCCACAGCTTCTCTGGGCAACCTGGGCCACTGCCTCACTACCCTGACAGGTAGATGGGGTAGCCCCCCCATCTCTCCGGTAGCCCCCTTTCAGCACTGGAAGGCTGCCACAAGATCTCCCCGGAGCCTTCTCTTCTCCAGGCTGAACACCTCAACTCTCTCAGCCCGTCCTCCTATGGGAGGTGCTCCAGCCTCTGACCATCTTCATGGCCTCCTCTGGCCCCACTCCAACAGCTCCATGTCCTTCTTGTCCTGAGGACTCCAGAGCTGAACACAGCACTCCAGGTGGAGTCTCACGAGAGCAGAGAAGAGGGCAGAATCCCCTCCCTTGACCTGCTGGTCACGCTTCTTTTGATGCAGCCCAGGACACAGTTGGCTTTCTGGGCTGCAAGCGCATGTTGCTGGGTCACATTCAGCTTCTCATCAATCAACACCTCCAAGTCCTTCTCCTCAGGGCCGCTCTCTATCCATTCTGCTCCCAGCCTGTATTTGTGCTTGGGATTGACCTGACCCACATGCAGGACCTTGCACTTGACCTTGTTGAACTCCATGAGGTTGGCCTGGTCCCACCTCTCCAGCCTGTCCAAGTCCCACTGGATGGCATCCCTTCCCTCCAGCAGGTCACCACACCACACAGCTTGGTGTCGTCGGTAAACTTGCTGAGGGCGCACTCAATCCCACTGTCCACGTCGCCAACAAAGATGTTAAACACCACCAGTCCCAGTGCCAACCAATGAGGAACTCCACTCGCCACTGGTCTCCGCTCGGACATTGAGCTGTTGACCACAACTCTTTGGGTGCAACCATCCAGTCAATTCCTCATCTACGATGTGGTTCAACTGTCAAATCCATCTCCCTCCAATTTAGAGACAAGGATGTCATGTGGGACAGTGTTAAAGGCTTTGCACAAGTCCAGGTAGATGACATCACTTGCTCTTTCCTTATCCACTAATGCTGTGGCCCCACCGCAGAAGGCCACTAAATTTATCAGGCATGATTTGCCCTTGGTAAAACCGTGTTGGCTGTCACCAATCGCCTTTCTATTTTCCATGTGCCTTAGCATAGTTTCCAGGAGGATTTGCTCCATGATATTACCAGACACAGAGGTGAGACTGACTGGTCTGTAGTTCCCTCGGTCTTCCTTTTTTCCTTTCTTAAAAATGGGGTTATATTTCCCCTTTTCCAGTCAGCAGACACTTCCCCATACTGCCATGACTTCTCAAATATGATGGATAGTGGCTTAGCAACTATGTCTGCCAGGTCCCTCAGGACCCGTGGATGTATCTCATCAGGTCTCATGGACTTGTGAACCTTCAGGTTCCTTAGGTGGTCTCGAACCTGATCTTCTCCTACAGGTGGTGGTTCTTCATTCTCCCAGTCCCTGCCTTTGCCTTCAGTGATTTGGGCAGCGTGGCTTGAACCCTTTCCAGTGAAGACTGAGGCAAAAAAGTCATTCAGTATCTCAGCTTTCTCCATATCCTGGGTAACCAGGTCTCCCATTTCCTTCTTGAGAGCACCCAGATTTTCCCTGGTCTTCTTTTTATGGAAGGAATATGTTTTGCTGTCGCCACACTTGGACACAATCATGAATGTATCTACCAACATTTCAGCTTCCCTGATACAGAAGTATCATAATTGCTCGTGCAGAAGTACTAATCTTCGTGTTGCACGGATATAAATGGAAGCACAAAATCAGCATGTGCCTCAACAACAAGGGAGTGTTCGCAGCCGCCTGGCACGGCTAGAACGTCTCATTGGTGACTAATGAAGTTTTCCCCATGCTCATCATTAGCTGATAAGCAAAATGCTGTCATGTTAGCAACACAGCACTTTGTGTGGCAATTGCAGAAAGACCACTACACATTTTGGGTGATACTCCGCACTCAAACTTCTACTGACTTCGCAACATGATCTGCAATAAGCTCTCAACTAAAAATAAATTTCTGGTGAGGTCTCACTATTTAACATGCACCACACAAGTCTATCGTACAAAGTAAGGGCTCCATTAGTGTACATGAGAACACATGGCAGGGCTTCTTGCAACATCAGCTGATGTGAATTCATGCAGCAAAGCCTTTTGTGTACAAAGAATAATAAAACACTGTTGCCTCTGCTCTGAAGGAAGTGCTTCCTCACAAACTTACAGTCATTCTCCACTAAAAGATTTCTTCCAAGGCTGAGGGTGGTGCAATTAAAGAAACCAAAATTATTTTTGAACTTTCACACGGCAGTGCCTGCATAACGGAATCCCTGAAAAGGCTAAGCATAGACTAATGATTGTTTTAAATGAAACTGGGTATTTGTAATTGCTCATGCAACTTACATGTCAGATGACAACAGTAACAAGAAACACATGTTTGCATGCTTTTATGCTTTGGTGTCAAAAACAAGAAAGCACATAAGTATGCGAGTCACTGAGTGTGCATACTAGGACACAAACACCCTTTAACACATGCTTTTTCTCCACTCAAACAACTGACAAGAGAACTTGAGAATACATGCATAATGCATTCAAACTGGAGAAACAACTGCAGAGTTACACAGCAATAGAGAAAATCAGTAGAGCCAGTAAAATATACAAAGGTTTGAGGGCAGACCCCTCAAACAGAGGCTCTGAATTCCTGCTCACAGCACATCGTTCACCCACAAACCTAACTGTGCCCCGTGGCAGTGAAGCAGATGGCAGCTCCCATTATGCTGTTGGCTCCAGTGAAGAACACCATCAGCTGCAGCTGCCACTGCGCCTGCCAGGGCTCCCGCCCTGCCCACCGGCCTGGGCCTGCTGCTGTCAGGTTCAGTTCTGTGCCGTCAGCTCTACTGGGGCCCTGCTCTCTGAGCAAGAAGCCAAGACAAATTTCATTTTTGACACAAAGTTCTTTTTGCCACACTGGGCTCACTGCCTAATTCAAGACACCCACCTATTTGTCACCTAGGGCAGACACTGATTTTTTTCATCTCTCAAGCCTACATATCTTTTCTTAACTACATCTGTGAGATAAAACTCAACAGTTTCTAAAAATACACAAACAAACCAAATTCTATAGAAAACTAATTCTGCCCCCAAGATAGTTTCCCAACACCGTCTGAAGGTAAACAGACCAATTCTTGCCTCTTTTGTCACTGGGGTGTATACCAAATTCATCATTTTCCAATTGAGTTTTTTCCTCATTAAGAGCATCCTTTACCTCTCTAAAATTCCCCCTGAGTTTTGTCTACTCAAGGGACTACAAGTCAACATAAGGAAGTACTACACCACAAAATCTCCACCAACTTTACTGCCAGTCAAGTTCTACAGAGCTCTTTTCCTTTTATTTATCTGACTGAGTAGCTACTGAGAGGTTTGAGGAACATTTCATCTCTTTCCTGAGAGAGCCACACATATCGTAGTACATTCAAGTCCCAATCAGACCAGTAAACAATAGCGTGCGGGACAAGATACCTATTGCCAGTTAAGTGAAGTGACACAGGGTATCCAAAGGTTGTCTACCTAAGTAGTTCATTTAACAGTGGACAGTGATGACATGATCTTTTTGGTTTGCAGTAAGGGAAAGGCTTCATCATCTTCTCTCCATCATTTATCACCAGTCCTGATTAACAGGGGAGGTCCCAGAAGACTGGAGGCTTGCCAGCGTGACACCCATCTACAAGAAGGGCCGTAAGGAGGACCTGGGGAATTACAAGCCTGTCAGCCTGACCTCGCTACCAGGGAAGGTTACGGAACGGCTCATCTTGAGTGTGCTCACACGGCACGTACAGGACACCCAGGGGATCAAGCCCAGCCAGCATGGGTTCATGAAAGGAAGGTCATGCTTGACCAGCCTGATCTCCTTCTATGACCAGGTGACCCGCCTAGTGGATGAGGGAAAGGCCGTGGATGTCATCTACTTGGACTTTAGCAAGGCCTTCAACACCGTGTCCCACAGCATTCTCCTGGAAAAGCTAGTGGTTCATGGCTTAGACAGGAACACCCTTTGTTGGATAGAAAACTGGCTGGATGACCGAGCCCAGAGAGTCGTGGTGAATGGAGTTAAGTCCAGGTGGCGGCCGGTCACCAGTGGTGTTCCCCAGGGATGGATTTTGGGGCCTGTCCTGTTTAACATCGTTATCAATGACCTGGATGAGGGGATTGAGTGCTCCCTCAGTAAGTTTGCCGATGACACCAAACTGA
>WKFP01013502.1:53893-109023 GCA_011057875.1 Pterocles orientalis | reverse complement strand
CCAACACCGTCTGAAGGTAAACAGACCAATTCTTGCCTCTTTTGTCACTGGGGTGTATACCAAATTCATCATTTTCCAATTGAGTTTTTTCCTCATTAAGAGCATCCTTTACCTCTCTAAAATTCCTCCCGAGTTTTGTCTACTCAAGGGACTACAAGTCAACATAAGGAAGTACTACACCACAAAATTTCCACCAACTTTACTGCCAGTCAAGTTCTCCAGAGCTCTTTTCCTTTTATTTATCTGACTGAGTAGCTACTGAGAGGTTTGAGGAACATTTAATCTCTTTCCTGAGAGAGCCACGCATATTGTAGTACATTCAAGTCCCAATCAGACCAGTAAACAATAGCGTGGGGGACAAGATGCCTATTGCCAGTTAAGTGAAGTGACACAGGGTATCCAAAGGTTGTCTACCCAAGTAGTTCATTTAACAGTGGACAGTGATGACATGATCTTTTCGGTTTGCAGTAAGGGAAAGGCTTCATCATCTTCTCTCCATCATTTATCACCAGTCCTGATTAACAGGGGAGGTCCCAGAAGACTGGAGGCTTGCCAGCGTGACACCCATCTACAAGAAGGGCCGTAAGGAGGACCTGAGAAATTACAGGCCTGTCAGCCTGACCTCGGTACCAGGGAAGGTTATGGAACGGCTCATCTTGAGTGTGCTCACACGGCATGTACAGGACACCCAGGGGATCAAGACCAACCAGCATGGGTTCATGAAAGGAAGGTCATGCTTGACCAACCTGATCTCCTTCTATGACCAGGTGACCCGCCTAGTGGATGAGGGAAAGGCCGTGGATGTCATCTACTTGGACTTTAGCAAGGCCTTCAACACCGTGTCCCACAGCATTCTCCTGGAAAAGCTAGTGGCTCATGGCTTAGACAGGAACACCCTTTGCTGGATAGAAAACTGGCTGGATGACCGAGCCTAGAGAGTCGTGGTGAATGGAGTTAAGTCCAGGTGGTGGCCGGTCACCAGTGGTGTTCCCCAGGGATGGATTTTGGGGCCTGTCCTGTTTAACATCGTTATCAATGACCTGGATGAGGGGATTGAGTGCTCCCTCAGTAAGTTTGCCGATGACACCAAACTGAGCAGATGTGTTGATCTCCTTGAGGGCAGGGAGGCTTTGCAGAGGGATCTGGACAGGCTGGACCCATGGGCTGAGGCCAGTTGTATGAGGTTCAATAAAGCCAAGTGCCAGGTCCTGCACTTTGGTCACAATAACTCCCTGCAACGCTACAGGCTGGGGGAGAGTGGCTGGAAAGCTGCCCAGCAGAGAGGGACCTGGGGGTGCTGGGCGACAGCCGGCTGAACATGAGCCAGCAGTGTGCCCAGGTGGCCAAGAAGGCCAACGGCCTGTATCAGAAATAGTGTGGCCAGCCGGACTGGGGCAGGGATTGTGCCCCTGTACTCGGCACTGGTGAGGCTGCACCTTGAATCCTGGGGTCAGTTTTGGGCCTCTCACCACAAGATGGACATTGAGGGGCTGGAGCAGGTCCAGAGAAGGGCAACAGAGCTGGGGAAGGGTCTGGAGCACAGGGCTGACGAGGAGCGGCTGAGGGAGCTGGGGGGGTTTAGTCTGGAGAAGAGGAGGCTGAGAGGAGACCTCATCACTCTCTACAACTGCCTGAAAGGAGGGTGCAGTGAGGTGGGTGTTGGGCTCTTCTCTACAGTAACAAGTGATGGGACAAGAGGAAACGGCCTCAAGTTGCACCAGGGGAGGTTTAGGCTGGAAAAAAATTCTTCACTGAAAGGGTGCTCAGGCATTGGAACAGGCTGCCCAGGGAAGCGGTGGAGTCACCATCCCTGGAGGGGTTCAAGAAATGTGTAGATGTGGTGCTTGGGGACATGGGTTAGTGAGTTAGGTGGTGTGGGATTGGACTTGATGATCCTTGAGGTCTTTTCCAACCTTAATGATTCCATGATTCTATGATCTTTTTGACACTGAGCTACATAGCCTCACAAACACCCATTTTTAGAGAGGAAGAGAACTGTTCTCCTATCCTGTAAGAGGTGCAGAACTGTCGCTAAATTCAGGAACACCGTAAGGAAGGTGAAGGAGGGCTGAAACTGGCATGGAGGCAGGAAATCACATTGGAAACCAGGGGAAACATTTTGCAGTTGGCTAGGGTTCCACATGCACCTCCTTACCTTGTTGATGTTTACAAGCAGCACAACACTGCCTTCTCCAGGTTGAAGCTTCACACTGAACGTTTTCTGCGTTTGCAATTTGGGAATGTGCACAATCACAATACCTGCAATTGGCTTGGAGCTGACTACATCAAAAATAGACTCAATTTCAAGACTCCACTGCTGAGCACTCTTTACTAAGTGAAGGGGAAGAAAAAATGAGAATTTAGGAATTGTGTTTATATGTTAACATGATCTCTTGTCAAAGAAACAATTCAAACACTTCAGATTAAATTTAACCCTTCTCAGGCTTTGTTTGAATCAGGCCTACAAGGTCAATTTTCTTGTTTAGTGCATTTGATATCTGTGTTTACATTTGCTGACCCAGAAGAGAACTACGCAATATGATTTATAACTCTCTCTTTTTTCATTTGAAAGCCATCCAGGTGTTTTCCAGAGTTCTGTACAAAAGTCAGAGACCATGACACCAGTCACTTCATTAGGGAGGATTTTTCCCAACAGCCCACATAGACATTGTATTTGCTTTTAGTCAGCACTCATATGAACATGGTACTCTTTGGGAAAGATCGTAATCACAAGGCAGTACAATCACTTTTGTCAATGAAACAAAAACTGTATTAACAGAAAACGAGCTGAATTCATCCCAGAGTCACTAGACAAAATGAATGGAGTTATGCTGGGGATGAATTGGGCCCACTGTGTCTAGACACGATGGGCTGTATCTTTATGTCCTTTCTGCCATCAGAGGGTGGCAGAGGAAACAAGTTAATGACTTCTCTGAGATCTCTCTACAGTTACCTCAGGCAGTCCTCTCCTTTACAGTTCTCACTGAATAAGGCAAGTCAGGGTCAAGAGTACTCAAGATTAATGTGTAAATTTCTCATTAACTTCAGCAACTAAATAACCTACCTAAAAACATAGCCTGGTTAATCCTATACTTTAAATATTACAGATGAGCATCTATCTAAGCAAAAGCAAATAAAACAGAAAACAAGGAAAACTAGAACAAAGCCACACTTTGTATACACAAACTACTAATCACTTACTTTCTCTTTTATATATTCTAGCTCTCCTTCCTCCAGGAGAGAAAGAGAGCTCCCTCCAAAAGGAAAGAGTAACATTCAGCCCTGACGTGATTTTCAGTGTCTTTTGCAGAATGAAAAGTAATGAATATGTTCCCAAGTTTATATTACACCCAACATCACCCAGGGAAAACCAGTTTTCAGAAATGTTGAAGGGGTCAAAAAACACCCACCCTGCAAGGGTTAGCCCTTAGAGACAGTTTCCCTCCCCTCCAAGGTCATATAGAAATTCCAGACTACTCCTTAACTGCATTAACTGTGGGATCTAGGCAGAGAAATCAAGAACAATGAATCTTTTACAGACTCAGTGGTCAAAAGGCTATGACACCAAACCCGATGAGCAATATAACTTCACAGGCAGCTTAAATTCAAATTGTCAATTTACTCTTTATTTTTCAAATGTTATTACGTTTGAACAATAATAAGCCCTGGCTCTGGTTCCAAACCACTCTGCTGAATGAGAGGTTTGCTCTGTCCACTTACTGAGAGAGAGAGAGCAAGACTTTACCTACCAGAAGGTGGAGTTGTGGGAATGTGGGAGGGACCAGAAAAGATTTTTACTGTAACTAAATTTGAGAAAGCCCACAGAGTCTGTGCGGGGGCTTTCCATGGAAATTCCAGTCACATTAATTCTAGCTAAGACCTGCAGCTATTTCAGGAAACTTTAAAAGCAGCCAGGGAGTGACGTCTTCCTCTTTTATTCATACACAACAACTCTTTTCCCAAGGGCTGAAATTCAACCCAGTGCAGAGGACTCACACGCTAGCCTTTACTCCACTGAAGACTGGGCTCAACAGGCAGTGAAAGAAAGCATGCGGGTGGTCTACAGTGGGGCCTATTACCATTTACAGAAAGTTTCAACAGAAAATCAACTACTTTTGCTCAGCTGCAATGATCTTCAGGACAAAGGAGAGGAAATCAAAGACCACGTCAAAGGAGGAAAACAGGTAGGCAGCAGGAACGCAAGAGGTTATCCTCTCAAATTGCAGCCTTCACAAATTATCCTTGCACAGCACAACTGCTTTTCTCTTTCAACTTCACGTTGTTTCCTGAAAATTCAGTGCTCTTGAAACTCTGCTCACTGTGCATTTGTCTTCCCAACACAAAGCTAAATTCCCATAGCAGCTTTGCCTTTGTTTTAAATGGAGTTGAGACAAAAGTGAGACACATTTATTTGGGAGTTTTGGTGAAAACACATGCCAATAAAAATATTTTTTTTCAAAATAGGAAAACAGGGGCTAAACTCAGCTAGACTACGTATGTTTCTGCAGTTACTCGGGGTTCTTCAAGCCAAAAAAGACATTGATTTCTAACATTTTTAATCACTATTGTTTGTACTGAAGTACTGTTTCAACACCTAAAAGGTGTGCTGTGGTAAGAACTGCACACAAAGCCATAATAAAACAATAGAACCTTTCCTAAACTAACAGGTAATTGAGCTTAACAATAAAATGGCTTGTATTCCAAAGGTGAAATAACAATAAAAAGTAGTAACATGACTTACCAAAGGAAGAAGTCAAAGAAAAGTAAATCAGGTGACAATGGTTATAGGCCTCAATCCTAACATCTTTCCAGATTCCTTGAGTGGGAAAAGAAGGACCCCAGTCCCAACTAAATGAACACTGCTCCTAGAATATAGAATGATTATGTTACAATTGCCTGCTTTTCACACAGACATTGATGCTGTGTCAGAAATAAAAAAAATTGCTCTCTAGAAATATTTCCATGCACTGAAAGAAATCTTCCAATTTCCACAAACCCAGAAGAGCCTACACTATTCTTTCTCTTATTTCTTGCCCAGAACTCTGCTGCTGCTACCTACACTACATAAAAAATGCAATTTTGTATTAAACATCCATGTGTAGCAAAATTTTATATTAATGAAAGAGCAAAACACCACCTAGCCCACCACCTAAAAAAAAAAAACAGTAAAGATCAAAAAACCAAGCTAGCAGGTTTCTCTCAATTCAGCTCTGAATTATCTTAGTTTGTAATGTCAGTATTTAATTGTATACCTAAAAGACAAAGCAAGCAGAAAACTGATGGTTACAAATGTTAAACTATTCTAAAAGAACAATACCAAATTAAAAATCAAGGGTATATCTGAAATACTTTATCCCCTGTGTACACCACAGATTAGTACAAGGAAAGAGACGTGTACGTCTGGTGCATTTGTGTAGTTCAGTCATGTTCACTGCTTCTCCCCCTTTTATGGTTCTCTTATACAAACACAAAGGGAACAAAAACGTGGTTGAGAAATAGCTTCGTTCTGGTCCTAACATCAGAATAACTGAAAGAATTATAAAATGCTGGTCAGGCAGAGAAGTACCTACACTGCTTTCCATTTAGCTGTTTTCAAACCTGGCAAGACCTCTAGTTAACGAATCCCTTGAAGACATGAATTCAGCTCCCCTCCAAGTTTCACACAGCCCTGGCCCCCAAAGCAAACACAATAGATCTCCTTAAAGTCTTGTACAGTGACCTACAGTTCTAAATTTAGAGACTAGTAACGTACAGCTGGCATACTAATTTTGGCAAAACACATTGCACAAGTCTGGCCTATCCCTTGCATGGCTGGAGTCAGCTTGCCTGCTTATCAAGTTGCAAAAGAGCTTTCCAGGAAGCAAGCACTGTACCTATTTCAAGTGTAAAAAAACAGGGGCAACATATTCTTAGAAAACAAGTCAGATTGAAAGTAATTTTGCCTTTATAAAAAAAATAAACAAATGAATCACTCACAGATTGTCAAGTTTCACTATAAATATTGCAGAGACTGCTATCAGAAATAGTACGTCATACGAGCAACATGCTTATGTCACTGAAGTACGTTACCAGTGAAAGGCTTGCGTTTTGCCACAAATTCCTGTTAAGATTTAGGTAGGTTTACTGCACTTAATACTGAACCTCAAGCATGTAAACAGCTCTCCACTACCTAAGATGGTAAGCAGCCAGCTTACTTTAGCAATGTCCTAGTATGTTTACTTGTAAAGGTGACATCGCTGCTGTTGTCATACACTTGGAACTGAAAATGTTTCTGGAAATGTCTGGAGCAGCTTCCAACCACAGTCAAACAACTCCTTTGAGGAAAAGCACTAGGGTACTTTCTTACAAATGTAAAGGTATAGTTCAGTAAAGCATGAAATCATTCCCGGCCATTTTTGCTCTAAAAATAAGACTAGAGCTGTTTAAGTGCCTTCTTCCCTGCGCTGATTTCTAAGAAACACAGTGGGCTGAGAAAAATTAATCAACTTTCTAAAATGTTGTGAAAATAAAAGTAGCCACAAGTAGCAATAAAGATAACATCTTAATCCTGAAGGATCTTCCCAGGACAACATGGAGTCCATCTTTCCATTAACAAATTTTAAGGGAAATTACATCCAGGTTTACATTAACAGGATTCTAGTAATTTTTTTTTGAGGAGGCTCTAAAAGGACTTTATTAAAAAGATTAAAAACAAAATTAACAAGAAAGGCATTTAAGTGGAGACAAAACATGCAAAAATACCCCAAAAGATAAATTCCACAATAAAATCACCTAGCCGCTGTCTCTAGCTGCTGCACAGCTATCAGGAATACATGAGATGTTGTTTTCACTAAATATGTACTTACAAGTCACACTTCTCAACACCGTAATGAGATGACAACAGGTCCTCTGTTAGGTAACACTTCTCGGGACATGCCAGAGCTGCCCAGTATAAATAGCACAGCACGTGAGCAATAGCAAACACTCACAAAGCTGCTTGGCTGAGATTTTTACAGCCTTGGCAATATAGGCTGGTATTTGCAGCAGTGAACTCTATTGTCAGCATACATTGCTAAACCCACCCAGAGGATCAAAAATATAATTATTACATATTTTCCAATGCTATCCTGCTCTCTTAGCAGCAAGTCTCCTTGCTGACTCCTTGATGAAGACAGCCTTTTAAATATTCTTATCACCTAGATATGAAGCCTGGCCGCCTTACGCCCTTACGCCTCTTGTATTATTGACATGCTAGACTACAGATTTCTGGGGGGCACAGGAGGAGGAAACTGCAATGAAAAATATGCCCTACTCATAAAATGACATTGCAGGTTTCAGAATACATCTGTAAGGACAGCACGTGGCGTATTCCTCTTTCCAAGCCTGAAGCCAGAGACAGACAATTCTGTCCCTACCTTTCTGATGAAATTAGCATGGCACTCTCCTTTCTGCACAGGTGGAGGGCACGCCGGGGGGATGCTGTATGCTTTGTGACATCTGCTCTGCTCTGCTGCATATGAAACGGCTGATAAGAAACTGACTTCGACAAAATTGACCTCCTTGATCACACGGGTAATATCAAAGCTCTAGGTCAAGAAAACAGAACAAAATTATTACAGCGCTGACATTTATTTATGAGATTTATAATCACCATTACATGGGGATATTAATACCATACATATATTATTCAAAGGCATTTGAACTACATTCTCAACAGGCTCTGGTTTTGAAGGAAAATAAAAACTACTTCTTAAGCTGAAAAAAGAAAACACACGGTATCATTCAAGATACAAGGAAATGTTTCGGGCAAACCACTTTTCCCATACTTGAGCCCTCACTGCAGGCTGCAGGGCTCTGCATACAGAAGTGCTTAAAGGATAAGGACAGCAAGAGAATCTTTACCCTCCTTCCTTACTGAGAACCCATCTGCATCTTTAGAAAGACACCTTATTCCAACTCAGAAAGCTGGTCTATACAGCAGTCCTTCCAACTCACGCTGTGCTGGCAACTTATCTACCACAAAGCACTGAACTGACTTTTGCAGGAATGCTGCAAAGCTGTGTTTCATGCTACCTGCACCCTCATCCCCAAAATGTACAGATATACATTCTATGCCAGCACCAAATAAAGTATTTGGGGGCTTCCTCACTGTGTCACAAAATCCCCTTAAGTGTGGCTCGATAGAAGGATAAATGCTTGGTTTCAGAATTATCCTGTGCTATCAAGGTAATACAGTTCCAATGGCTAATACCCACTTCTTCTTCACAGTGTTTCTTTGTGACAAGCCAAGGCTTGGCAATTTTTTCCAACTTGCGAGCAGCCCAGCTAGCATCACTTATGTCTGTAGTGTACAGCAGAAATCTAAAAGCAAATAGCACCCCTCATACAGAGCTTTCACAGAGTCCTTCCTGCAGGTGTAGTTGTCACATGGAACAAGTGAGCAAAGCAGAAGTCTGGGTCACAGTAATCCTAGACTCAATCTAATACAGTTCACTCTGGTTTTAGAGTGAAGGCCATTTCACGAACTGTTACAATCTGAGACAGAATGAAGTTGCAGAAACAAGGGCAAAATAATATCACTTCCCAGTTCTACAGAGCCTGCTACTGGCGATCCTTTAGATACTCTCCAAATGGTAAATAATTACAATTTCATAAAAGCTCTATGAAATTTCTTATTTCAGAGATGGTAAAACTAAGTCATAGAGAAACTAAGTGATTTGTCCCAGGTCACAGAGACCCAGATAGCAGAATCTAGCTCTCCTGTCTCAGGCCAGTACCTCTGCAATAAAACCTGACAGAATGGTAAATGCTGAGATACGAAGACACCAGATTTCCTTCATAACTCAGTTATTCCACTGACATTCTTCCCTCCACTTTTCCTTTTTTGATTCTTTTAAGACAAAAGCAATGATTGTCCCTTATGCTCGTACTCGGAATAATTTTATATTTTAAAGCTATAAAATTAGTCTGACACTCAAGATCATTCATTCCATGATGAGTATTGCCATGCTGACATAGGCTAAGCCCAAAAATACAAGACAATGTTATCAAAAGCCTAATATTAAAAAATCAAAAACCCTATCTAAAAAAAAGCACGGAAACACAAAGGCTTTGCAACACATGCATTTTAATTTCAGTATTCACATGTAAACCATTCTAACACCAATTAGTAAGCAGATTTACAGCTCATATAACACATTAAAGCTTAGATTTTCTTGGAACTGTGACAGATCCCAAGAAGCAAGACTTATATTATTAGCCCAACTGATCCTCTTGCATGGGTCCACTCATTTAGAACAAGACACATTCACCTCTAGATCTGACCCTCTTGCTACTGAAAAGGTAAGGACACTTCTCTTTCTAACAGTTATCTGATTATACACGTAGTCCTCACGTCAACACTTTCTGCATCCAAGCACCTATTTTTATGTCTACTTGAATGCATGAAAAATGCTCAACACAAAAGGATTTTGGAGAAAAAACATATGCACCTTCAGAAATAAACACACTACTTACGTATCTGTTGAACATGTTGTCCGTTCTCCCAAGAGTGATATTGTTGAACAGGATCTCTGCTATGGTATCTACTCCCTCGAAAACCAAATTCACTTTCTGCCACTTTCTACAGAAGATAACACACGCATAAAAACCTGTTAGAATACCTAGAGTTAACAACACAGAGGAGACAGACAACACAAAAAAGTATGTCATCATTATCTTTAGTAGCAGTTGTCTCAACTGCCTCCAAAAATGTTTGACTTACTGTGGCTACATTATATCTACAAATAGTCAAATTAAGATGACAGTTGAAGTGGCTGAAGTCTGCAACACACCATGTTCACGTACCCACTAGATATCAGATGGGCCAGCTTCCAGTTAGCCTCAGTATTATCTTTCCTTAGTTGGCAATTCATAAGTAATTTTTAACAATTAAAAAAATAGGAAAAAGCAACTACTGAAGCATTCTCTAGCAAAAGCTTTGCAGTTGCACATAATTGCAGAATTTGTTTATTAGATACAAAAGTATTAAGCAGATTTTGAGATGATTTATTAATTCACAATTCTGGCACAGAACTATTTTAGACATATCTCTACAGCATACCTGACACCAAAAGGAGTTTTGAATGTCCTACTGTAAGTCCAGTTGTCCAGTGAGATCCATCTGTACATCACATCATTAAATCTATAGTATGGATCCTAATAACAGACCAACAAACAGAAAAATACAAAACTTATTTAGTGATACATTTAGTAGTACATGAAATGCATCATAATATCTATTAGATGAGCACTCCTCATTTCAGACAGCGTGCAAATGCAAAATCCACCTCAGTTAGTTAGTCCTGACATTCCTTTTCACCTTTGAAATAAAATGTGAAAGCAAAACTTTGGTAATATTTTACTTTACTTATATAGGTCAAAACCTGTTTGCTATAATTATTCATACTTAAACTGGAGGGAGCAGGATTTGTTTTTACATGAGAAGTGACCGGTCTGGAAATTAAAAACAATCAAGACAGCTTTTGACTTAATGAGAGGAACAGAAACATAATCACCCTCACAATGATGGAGAAAGTAAGATTAACACGATTTTAAGAGGCAAAGAAAGAGCATTTTAGACCTCTAGGGACAGCAGCGAACAAATCTCTAATGTTTAAAATAATTGCAAATACTCCAGTTGCTTCTTGTCAACTAGTCTTGATGTGGTAATGCTGAATGAAATGGTTACATTTGGAGGGAGGGAGATAGAGAGGAAGGAGAAGCAATACAATTTGGTTTGTTGAATAAAATTAAATTACTACTTTTGAGAATAATGCTGCATTTATACTGAAAGAGTTCTTTTTCCTAGAGTCCCACTACCCAGGAAAAACAACAGGCATGGTTGGTCTAAGCTATGACTTCGACCTTTCTGGATTCACGCTGTATTTATTACCTTAGGGTGGGTCACAAGGTTCCTCACCTAGGCGGAAAGAGTGGACCTGACAACCCACCGCCTTGCACCTCACCCAGAGGCAGCAGGAGGGTATGGTGTCACGTCCCCATGTCAGCCAGTTTGGAGTGCAGGGACCCGGGCCATGACTCAAACCCAGCTAAGACAGAGCGTAGCTGCATCACGGTTCCCTTTGATAGGAGTGTTCTACAGTACCAGCACAGCTAACTAGCTCTCCTGAACATCCAGATTCACACTGAAGAGAATCTGCCCGGCTTTTTTTTTTTTTCTTCTTGCAGAAGCTCAATTTTTCTCCCCATTTCAGGAGTCAGTATAGATACTAACGACACTTCTGGATCTGAAATCTTTTGAAAAATATTGTTTCATATCTCATAGTTGTTTTACAACTAATAGAGTCAGGCTCTGTAATATAAACACAAACCTACTGACATAGCAGAGCAAAATCATAAGGTCTAAGTGACTGTCCTGAGCAGCATCATCTCTTCTGGAGTCCCACAGCAATCTAAACATCATCCCTTGAGCCCATACAGAGGGAAAGTTGTCGCCTCGCCTCTAACAATCAAACTGCTTATTACAAGGGAATAAGAGTCAAGAAGGAAAGGTCTCGTCACCTCAGCAAATCTGTGACCTCTGTACTGGTAATACTCTAAAAGTTATGTAATCATGAGCTTACCGGAACAATTACTGAATTTTACGAGACCCATACCATTACTTTTATATGCAAAATGTTTTGGGGAACTTATCTCAGACTTTTATTAAGATGCAAAATTTAAGGCTAATAAATGCATACTAAAACTCAAAATTTAGGCTCATAAACTCCATTAAGATTATTGTATTGAGACAATGAAAGGCAAGTGTCAAATGTCAAATTGAAAAATGTGCATGTTCAATTTCTATCCTTGTCACTTATATGTGTGAAATACTTAACAAAAGACATAGGATGCAAGTTGTCACAGAAGGTGCTATTTAGCCCCTTCTGACTCATATTAATACTCTTTCTCCCTCACAGGCATCCCCATTTTCAGATGGCATTTTCAGTTCTCTGTACCTTTATACAAAATGTAACAGCTTACTGATATCACTGCTATATAACTAGTAAAACAGCTTACATATCATACAGAAATGCTAATAGTGGCTTGTCATTTAAGTGACAAATGTTGCTGGTTGTAAAATCAGTCATGTGGCAATGTTCAAGCAATGCTTTTAAGGCAGTCCTCAAGGTGCAGGAAAAATGCACGACCACAACAAAGTCCTGTAAGAAAAGAAAATTACTTCTCCAACACACTTGCAAGATTATTGACTTTTTAATTATAAAATGCAACTATTTTGAGTGCTGGAAGATATACCTATAGAAGTAACATTGTTTGTATTTACCTGAAACAGAATTTCATCCCACATTAAATCAGCTCACACTAAAATTAAAGCTTTATTTCAAAAAAATGGATGAAAAAAAAGACAAATTTAAAACTCTTAAGGGCACCACGAGAATGTGAAAGACAGTAGGAAATAGACTGCACATGTATTAAACATACTTCACATTCATTAATTCAACATAGAATCATAGAATGGTTTGGGTTGGAAGGGACCTTAGAGATCATCCAGTCCCACCCCCTGCCATGGGCAGGGACACCTCCCACTAGCCCAGGTTGCTCAAAGCCTCATCCAGCCTGGCCTTGAACCCCTCCAGGGATGGGGCATCCACAGCTTCCCTGGGCAACCTGGGCCACTGCCTCACCACCCGCACTGGAAAAAACTTCCTCCTAATATCCAATCCAATCTCAGCTACAGCTATTTTCAGATCCCACCAAACACAACAGCCTTGCATTTTCCTGCTCTGGCAACTTGGGGAAAAAATTCCGAACCACTCAAACTCCCTGCCTGTTTGTTCTCTGCTCCCAACTTCAATTCTGTAAGCAAGGAGGAAATCACCTGCTAAGACAAGGTAAAAAGCCCTGCTACAGAGCATCGAAAGGACACAATTCCAGATCAGGTCACAGGACACCAGCAGGACTTCAAAAGCACTGGCAGCACTAAACTGAAAGTACTGCCAAGCAACTAGATGGAAGCTCCTCCTCACAACGATTTTAAGGGGATACTGAAAAGCTACAGTCATATAAGCTAAGAGTTTCTCCTGTTAAGCAGGAAATGGATGAGACACAAACACATCATAAGTGAGGCCCACAGCCCGAGTGAGTTGTGCCAGGCAGGCCCTGGCCCCATGAAGGGCCGGCTTCAGGCCCCAGCACAGCCAGGAGTCCAGGGGAGCATGGACCTGGATGACACAAGGGAGAGGCAGCTGGATCCACGCGGAAGATCAGCACGTAGAAAAATGACATGGAATACAGGGAACAAAACCCAGATTCCTCTGCTTTACCCTGCTTTTGTTGTGATCTAATTTGAAACTGCCTTGTGTGCTCTTCTCATAAATCAACTCTGCTGGAATTTGCTAACACACACCATAAGAAAATCCTGTAACAGATTACCAAAATAAAACTTGCAAGTGACGTTTCATGATTTACAGTTTAATGATTTTGCTGTTGCCAACTTCAGACTGGAAGCTAAATAGTTCAGATACTTATCTATATCCATGTACTCCTTGATGTCTCAAGTGATAGCAGTCAGGACGTTTATATGTATATATACATTTATATTTACATATACATTATACATTTACATATGCAATATATACATTTATATGTATATATACCATTCTCAGCAAGCTCAGTTTCACATATTTACAGCTTGAAGTCAAGCTGAACTAACAGTAGTGATCATATTCTTGGAATGTGAGTTTTAGAAGTTCATCCTAAAGTGATTAATTTTTGGTAGTTACTCTAACAAAGCAGTAAACTGAATGTCACTCTACACTCCACTATTTCATCAATGAATGCCGTAAAGTGTTAGAACCATACAATACCCAATGCAGTTGTTCCCCTGAAAAATCTAAGTTAACAATGAAGTGTCAGAAAATACACAACAACGTTTTATACAATGTTTTAGAAAATGCAGAACAAGTTACAAAAAATACACACCACTTTACAGAACTGCAGAAATACAACTTGAGATACACAAGCTCATGCCAATATATTTTAACATCCAAGTATGACCAAGACCACTGTAACCTTCTGTGTCAAGTGCATGCCCTCGCTGTGTAGCAGGACAGAAACCACAGTGTTATCCAGCCCCTGCATTAGCATCACAGTTGCAAACCCCCTGTAGTAGTTCTTTACAAATCAAAGTGACAGCTAACAAGACAAAACAGCATTTCTGTGTGAATGGAAACGGCTAGCAGATGAGAAAATCCAGCTACAATAGCCATATTCATCAGAACTGAAATTTTACAGGAGTCACCTGCCAGCAGAAATGAGATCATGCAGTACTTGGACAGTACATGCTAGAGGATGGCTATTTCCAGCACAAAGGTTTACTGTACAAGTTACCTGCTGATACACCTTGCTCATCAGAACCGTGCCTGAAAGAAAGGTTTCTGCAAATGTTTTTGCAGAGGTGTAGGGTTAGCAGTAGATTCACTGCAAATTTGTAAACTTTCCGTGCTTATGCCCAAGCTTTGCACTAACTTTACTCAAGTGACTATTACCCCTATTTATGTGCATTTCTCATGTCTTTTTCAAATTGTACACGTAAATAGCAGAGAGAGCTAGGGAGTCCTAATGAAATGTTATTAAAATAACCCAGCTGAACGCATACTCTGATGCCAGGTCCCACCCTTAGAGCTTCTATCATAGTCAATCCAACATTTGAACTATGTTGCTCGAACATGGAAGAAAATAAGACTTCAGCAGGAAACTCAAAAGTATCTCCCTCAGCAGCATTTTCGAAGATAATGTGCATTCGGCGCATTCAGAAAGATGTGTTCATCCTATGCATATTTTATAAGCCAAAGAGTAAAGACACCTCTAGAACAAATGTTAAGAGGATCCACAGAGCTGAGTAACAAACCCTCAGCGTCAGAGAGATGTCTTTCAATTCAAATGTATAGCCTGCACAGCAGATTAAAGTAAGACATGGAATCAGCCAGAGCATCCTTGGGCAAAAACAGTTTCTCCATCGACCTAAATTTGAAACAAACCACACACTGGCAAGTTAAGTTGTTTGCAGCCTCCTCTTGCAATCGAAACCACAGTTTGCAGGCCTACTATCCAGCAGCTTATTCTTGCTGCCTTCCTTCCCCTCATTCGTGAGATGCCCACTAAGCTACATTGTTGGAGTAGGCCCTCTCAAATTCTGTTTGAAGTTTTTGGTTTGCATGCTAACCTATGAAAAGTTCCCAAGGATACAGAGGCAAAGAATGCCGTGCTATTTGCCATGATTTCTGCAAATCACACGGGAAAACAGCACATGGATTTCACTAAGGCGCTGAATGTATGGGTCTTGCTATCCAGAACAATTTAGTTCCCAGTAGCTTTGTTCTCCTATTTCCTGGTACAGCTTTTCAGACCTATCTTCACTTTTGATTACATGCAATAAGCTTTTGGATTGCTGCTCTAGTGACATTTTCAGTGGGATGAATAAAAATCCTATACTCCATGGCAAGGAGCAAAATGAACAAAAGACTATTTTATAAGAGCAAAGCTCTTGTATGTAGGCAACTATAATAAAACTCCTGATTTTACACTTGATATGACCCCAAAAAGGGCTGACTTCCAGAGGTAATGAGCACTGAAGAAATGATGCAAACAGTGCTCTATGCCTCTAAAATTCAGGCCACATGCACGCTCTCATATAAATAGGAATATTACGTCAGACAGCCGCATTTGAAAACATTTGGTCATAAGCATTTTCACCACAATGAAGAAACCTCAGGACAAACAGCTGAGCCACACTGCGCAGCACAAAGGCACACATCGCAGTAAAGAACAATGTCACTGATTTCCTTCAAACCACCCAGGTTTGCTGCTTTGCAGAACGCTACAACTATGGCAGCAGAGGTTGATTTCATCCAATGCTGTCCGTGATAGATTTGAAATGCGGTAATGCTGGTCCTGAATTTTGGTATGCTCTCCATTTTTTAAACAAAAATGTGATTTTAAAACAATTTAGCTATCCTGGTGCAAATACTTGTGTGAACGCTTCTTTCTGTAAACTGTGGCTTTGCCAAACTGGGTAAGAATGGGTTTAAATTGATCTTAAGTTTCCTGTACACACCTACACACGGAAACAAGTTAGCTCATTCTGAGCTTGGAACTAGCCAAACACCAGCCGCGTCCAGTCCAGAGGTCAAGCAACCACACTAGTGAAGATTTCAGCTAACTCAGCTCCTTGGCAGAGCACACTACTTCTAACACTAAGCGACAGTTTGCAGACTACAGAAGGTTCATACCCAGCCGTATCAGCTGTGTGTTTGGAGCAAGTTCATACTTGTATTCACATAAACACGTTCTAAGTGCCCACAGCCACCCACCTACCCCGCCCAGCAAGACCCGTGCTGCTGGCCAGCATGCTGACTAAGCTTTCACGCCTCTGTGCCGGCCTGGGATTCTGCCCAGGCATGTGAGTTCATGACCACAGCCTCATTTCCAAACACCATACTGCTGCTTAAAACGGCTAAAATAACAAGTCAGATTGCTAAATTAGCAATCACATTTTCTCACTTTGTAAGAGTAGTTAAATGTGAGCCTTTCGTTACATCATTATCTTCCAGCGCAGTGGTCACAGTTTCTCCTAAATGATTATTCACACTTCTTACGGCAACACCTCCCAGCACAGCCAAGCATCTGTTTATCTTACGCACTTTTCCATGGGAGAAACTGGCACAGTTCTCTTCGGTGATCCTCCACGTATAGTCTACCTGCCCACTGCACTTTTTAAAACTTTAGAAAAGCCATTTTAAAACCTTAACTGTAAATGTTCAAAATGTCATGTCACTTAGCACACGGACCATCATGGCTCAATTTATCCCTTCTTGGTGTATTTACTCTTCCAATGTTGACTGTTTCTTTTATCTGGCAATGACAGCCTTTGGAATCTATTATTAGTGCTGGGATTCCCAACATATGCTGTATAATGCTGAAATTATCCTGCCCAAAGTGGATCACTTTCTCCTTATACCTCTCTAACTTTAGTCAGAGCAGAACAGGATAAAAATCTGAATCGAAAATATAAAACGCACGCATCCAAAATGCTGTAAAATAAATGCTGTACAAGAAATGCAATGTTGGGCTCACAATAAATACAATATATAGACACATCTGACATACTCAGACAACATATGGCTGTACTTCACATTTTCCAGTATAGCGGTGTGTTTAGCACTTTCACAGATGATTTTGTTAACTTCACCCCCTTTTATTTCTTCTCCAGGTTCACATTTCATTTTCCACATATTTCCTTTTAAAAAGCCATCTTATTTTAACGATGCCCCAGCTGGTGCCATATTTCTTGTCAGATCTGAGCGACAAGCAGCTGGTATCAGGGTGAACTTTGTCGCCAATCTCCAGCTGCAGTTTTCCCCATTTGTCCCAGAAAGCGCTCACTACGTTTTCATAAATCTAAAAACTAGAAGAGGCAATAGTAAACAGAAGCAGCAAAGATTCTCAAATGCTTTAAGGCACGAACTAGTGTTTCGAATGTGAGAGTTTTACTGCTGTTTGAGAATGTACTTCCCTTGGGCGGCACGGGAGTAAACACCACCAGCTGTCCTGATGTGCTCTGCAAGCGTTCAGTGAGATTTTTAATGGACTGAAGTGCCTGAAATCAATCCCTACACTTCTAGCATCAACAAGTCAAACCTCTACAGGGTGGGTTTAGCTTTTCGTTCACGGGAGGCGATACTGCGGGTGAACATGAGGGACACACACTGCGGCGACACTGCAGGGACCTGGTGTCAGCGCCTCGGTTCCACAGAGCGCAGGCCTGCCCTGCATCCCGAGTCCGACCCCTCAGTTACCCGCCCGAGGATACCGCAGCCACCCGACTCTTTGCCACTCAAGGGGCGGAGGGAACAAAGCCCGGGTGCTGCACCAGCAGCGCCAACAAACCCCACAGCGGCTGCCGCAGCCGCCGGGCCAGAGCGCTGCTTGGGGGTGTGAGAGGCCTGCCTCTAACCACGCTTCTGGAGACCTCCCACCGGGGCGGGCTGATCCTCCTCTCTGGCAGGCTGCCTGCTTCGGCTCGGCTCGGCACGGCGGGTGAGGCCTTCCCCCGCCTCTCCTCCCCGCGCCCCCACCGCCGGGGCGCCGCCGGCGAGGGGGAGCCGGCGCGGCTGCAGCTACCGTACCTGGATGAGGCCGCGGCGGTGCAGGGCGGTGTGGACGCAGCCCGGCACCTCCCCTCGCAGCACCACCGAGCCGTTCCCGTTGCGCAGCCGCCAGCTCCCCCGCAGGCTGTGCACCTCCGGGCCGCCCGCAGCCACCACCGCCGCCAGCAGCGAGAGCAGCACGGCGGCGCCCGCCCGCCTCCCGGAGGGAGTGCCGGCCCCGCGCGGCGGCCGCCTCGCCGCCATGGTCCGGGGAGATGCTGCTGCAGAGGAGCGGGCGGGCGGACAGAGCGCGGGGGTGTGAACCGCTCCCCGCGGCCTCAGGGGGCTGGGGCGGCGCTTTGGGCCGTTCGCAGCGGCTGCGCGCGGGGCCCGGTAACGGCTCCTCGAGGGCGGGAGGGAGAAAATGGCGCCGCTGAGGGGGCGGTGGCACGGCTCCTCTGGGGAGCTCCTGTCAGACGGAGAACAGCCTTCCCCCGCCGGCAGCTGGGCCGCGGACCTTGACAGCGAGCGAGGGGCCTGGAAAACTGCGGGGAAGGGGGAGGAAGGAGGACGAGCTGTGACAACACTGCAACAGGAACCTCGCGGTAGGGGCTGAGAGATTTTATATGGCCGCAGACTTCCACCTCCCTTTCCCCCATAGAATTATAGAGGTGTATGAAACCAGAACAAACGCCGGGAAGATAGTAAACAAAAGTCCTCCAGTTCCTCATAAAGCAGGGCTAGTGCTGTTGCTGGGGATTTTGGTTATAAAAATTGAGCTGTAAGCGTGCCCTCATTAGCTTCATCCCTTCATTCACAAACCAGAACCAGGAATTAAAGCCAGGAGTTCTTCAACATCTCCGGGGAGTGGGTTTCCGCTGAAGGCGGGCGCACCTCCGTGGAGATGTTTCACATCACGGCACGCTGTTCCCCCAAAGCTGTTCCTCCCGAAGCTGTGCAGCGTCGGAAAATGGCTGGGCCGGCCCTTGGATGTCCTTTCACACTACAGCAGAGTAAAGACTCCCACCCTGCAGGAGTGACTAGCCCCTGTACCTTCCAACGGTTGTGACCGCACAGACCAGAAAAGTATGTCAGAGCTTCCAAGCCTCGACTCCCTTATGCCTGCGCAGCTGTGAGCAGAGCAGAAAGCAGGTGGTTTGCCTTTCTTCGGATACAAATTACTTCATTCCCTCAGCTCAACCTGAAATTGATAGTTTCAGCAGCCACTCCACGACCTTAGCTTATAGTTTGTAGCATTTGGGTTTTTGATGGTGGTGGTGGTATTTATTCTCAAAGAAGAGTTATTAAATGAGTGTTTCATTTGGATTTGTGTAATTTTTACTTCTTTATGAGCCAGGTCAGAATCTCGGTAAGGCAGGTGAACACACTTAAGTGAGAAGGTGAAATATGCTTAAAACCCATAAAATCTTGCAAATTTCTTCAAAGAAGTAATGCTACCAGTACTGTAACCTATTTTCCTGTTACTATATATATATATATTTTTTTTTTTTACAAGAGTCAGCTCACTCTGTATACAAAGAAAGGAAACTACTAACTGCATGTAGGTGCATACACGTGATTCTGCATAAACATTCAACCAACCAATGGCATTCAAAGAAACCTCAACTAACTGCAGGACTTTATTCAGTTTTTCCACTTCTGTCCTTACGTTTTCTTACTGTCTATAGACTATAAAATTAGAGGAAAAAACACATAAAGCACCTTGGGATACCAACAAGTTAATTAACAGTTCATACACCAAATCAGGTAAGAATAAAGTGTGACTGACAACAAAAACATGCTGCTGCTCTGGTTGCAGCATAGAGTGCAAGAGTGAACAGTAGACAGGAATAGGAATAGCAGGGTTTTGTTTGAGCTCCTGGCTTTCTCACACTTAATGCAGCACACCGTAAGATTCTACCCTAGATATGTCTTTAAAACATTATGGAACATGGTCCCTGGGCAGCGTGCTCCAGTGCTTGGCAACCCTGCCCACAACAGGGGGGTTAAAACTAGATGATCTTTAAGGTCCTTTTCAACCCAGGCCATTCTGTGATTCTGTGGTCAACATGCCTTTGAGCTGACAACCCTTCATTTCCATAAAACAAAAATGCCAGTCCTTCCATTCAGCTACCACATAAACAAAAAGTACACAGTATAACCACAGGAGATTTTTTTTACCTGTGAGAGCCCAGGAGGGTACAGTTCTGAGAAATACTGGTCCAAGGAGAGGAATAGTAACTGATCTTTTTGTCGCTCTGAAAAAAACCTCTGCTACCAACTTCAAAAAAGGGTGGCTGGGACCCATACTGTATGGCAGCAGAAGTCTGTGCAGAAGTTTAGCTGTTGGAACAGTTACTGTGTGGGTATTTTTAAGACTGAGTAACCCACATTCAATATATTGACTGGCCCATTTCAGTTCAACTCTGAGCCATCTTGTAGTGAAACTTGCAAAACAGACTGTCATCATAGGGGATTGAGTTACCCCAACCAGCTTTGCATGTTGCAGAATTGTCAGACAATTAATGTTACACATTAATAGCAGAAAGCCTTGGTCTATTTCTGTCCTCGTCTGCCAATGAGTAATGCTTTCAGGACAATCAAACAATTCAATGTATTTTCGTTAAATTCATTCATACAACATTAAAAGCATTTAAACACTGTAGTGCTGCTTGAGAGCTTTTGGAAGATTATTTCTCAAGAAGCAGATTTGCAGAGAATTAAGAACAACTGCAATCTGGCTTTTTTTTTTTTTAATAAAGGTTTTTCAGCAAGTCATGTGGTAGCTTCCCAGTAAGAAGGAAACTGCATTTCAAGATGTTTACTGTACTTCCGTGTTTTCTCTGCCTTTTATTCTTTCTGCTAAAGACTGACCGGAGCAACACACACACAGAAACCCTAACCTAAAAACAATGCTGTCATTAAGTATTCTGAGAACATACTGTTTCCTTGTTCAAGGCTTATAATTAAGTTAAATCATGTCTCATTTTCATGTCTCAGCTTTAAGGTTTCATTTTTGTTTGTTTGAAGGTATTTTTAAATGACATTTTTACTTTTTAAAGATACTAGAGTCTTAGATGCTGTGGTTTTCTCTTTAAAAATCTAAAGACATAAGATCTTTCGCGTGTCTTGCTTTTACTGTGTATCATATTTAGTTTCTTTCTGAAATTCCACAAATTTAGGAGGTTAATACAATTCTTTACACTACTGCAAGTGGATATTCTTTACTGAGACAAAAAGCTGACAGCACAACCATGCCTTCAGCTCTACTAGAATATGTTCATTGAAGCTGCCCAAATTCTGCCCTGTTAATCCACAAATCTCTTGTTTCCAATTGCTGTGCAATCTTTATCGTCGTGACAGGCTGCCGCTATTTTCTCTTTCAAATTCACATTCAATGAGTTCATGCAAAGGTTTTAAACAAACAGGTTCTCACAGATTTGGCTGCAGTACTTTAAGATATTACTGCCCCCACCTGTCCACCCTCTACCATTCTTCTGCTGAAGGTTACCGCTTCTGAAGCAAAACAGGACTTGTGTTCACACCAGTCCACATCAGGACCTGCTACCTCCTTTGGTAACCACACACCACTACAGATACTTATTCTGTATTTATCTTGAATTCCATCCAAAAAGGATGCTAAAAATAAAATCAGGAAACAATTAACATTGCTTTTAGATGAGAACACCATTAATACATCACTAGAAGGAAACGCTGTACTAGGTTATCACAAGCAAAATACAAAACGATAATCCACATGGTAGGCCTAAAATTTATTTAATAATTATTGTAAAGTCAATTACACTAACAATCACAAGTAATTAAAAAGAAGTATGTGGAAAGGAAGCTACTGCTACAGGTAAATGGAGGGGAAAAAGCAAAAAAAAAAGTAATAATTGCATAAGCAGAAAGGCTTATACCTTCAGTATACCCTTAAACTTCATCAGGTCTGCCAGGGCAAAAGCCTATACTTGTACCTCTGCAAAACATCTTGTTTTGAGATGGGCTCAAACCACAGGATTTAGGTTTCAGGTCTCCACCTTCCATAGCACAGACACAAAAAGCATAAGGATCTTAAAAGCCAGCATGAATGGATTTCTAAGACAAGTTTTTTAGAAGGAAGAATTCCCATAGCTTTTATCGTCTTCAATTTACATAGAATTTTGAAACAATCCTAATCTATTTATAAGATTGTGTAATTGACCGTTGTCATCTACCCTTTGTCTCATGAGCAGCAAAGTCCCTGTTTTAAGACTAAGTATGGTACTGTCTAAGCTCCCCGTGAACTCTCATTAAATTTAAAACATACCTATAATCAAAACTGACTCTGGCATTTACAGGAAATCAGTAGTACACATGGGGACCTTACAAAACAGCTTGCTTAGCTTAGCCTTTCTTACATGTCTAAAACTACAGTCATCTGTGACCACAAGACAAAGTACGAATCATCCCTAAACACCTAAAATTAAATCCCTCAAAGCGTGGGTATCACAGGTAACGCACAGTTTCTCCATGGCGGGAATTTGAGAGGCTTCACCAAGTCTTACTAACACTGTGTACTTCTCTTGGTGTTTTGCCAGCTGAGTGCAGGACATACCAAAGAGATTACGCTGAATATGAATCCAGCCTACTGTTTTAATGAATTGTCTTCCATGCAGGTCTCTATTATGAGAGCATCAACAAAAATTTCTAGTTGATAAATTAGATGAGTAAAATTAAATGGATTTGAGTTGCCAAAACACCTGGGAGCTGCACTTTTTTTCCTAGCTCAGTCACTGCACACAAACTGCTGGGGCAGGCCCAGGACCTCTGTTCTGCTAACCTTTAGTGGGGGTAATGTACCTGGCTTCAGCACTAGGACAAACTCCGTCAAGTAATTTCTGCAGAAGTGACCCGAATGCAAGCACCAGGGAATATTTGAAATAACTACTGAAAACCGGGCATTGCCAGAATTCTTAATCAATGAAGCTCTCCCTTATCGCACAGAATCACAGAACTATAAGGTTGGAAAAGACCTAGAAGATCATCCAGTCCAGCCATATCCAATACTTCCCAGCTAAATCATATCCCTCAACACAACATCCAGACGTTTCTTGAACACCCCCATGGTCGGCGACTCCACCACCTCCCTGGGCAGTGCATTCCAGTGCCTGACTACCCTTCCCGAGAAGTAATATTTCCTAATGTCCAGCCTGAATCTCCCCTGGCGCAATTTGAAACCATTGCCTCTAGTTCTATCACTGTCTACACGAGAGAAAAGGCCGATCCCTAGCTCACCACAACCTCCCTTCAGGAAGTTGTAGAGAGCGATAAGGTCTCCCCTGAGCCTCCTCTTCTCCAGGCTGAACAATCCCAGCTCCCTCAGCCGCTCCTCATAAGGCCTGTGCTCCAGAGCCCTCACCAGCTTCGTAGCCCTCCTCTGAACGCGTTCTAGGGCCTACAGCATAAGCCAAGAGCCTGCCTACATACAAAAAAATCTTCACTTCTCTGAATGATTCCAGTTCCAAACCTCTTATGTCACGGAACTACAGCCTCATGCAGTCCAGGACGCGACATGCCACATTGCTCGCTGCACTGGTACAAACACCCCAGGAGTAAGAATTACAAAAATTTACTCAATCCATGTTCATCAAGCAGACATACTTTACTATGGGCTCTGTTTTTTCTTTCCAAATGACTTGGTACATAAACAGCACTAAAAATACTCCATGATACATACCCATCTGTAAAAAAATGCAGTAGGAGTTCAA
This sequence comes from Pterocles orientalis, assembly GCA_011057875.1. Classification (NCBI taxonomy): domain Eukaryota; kingdom Metazoa; phylum Chordata; class Aves; order Pterocliformes; family Pteroclidae; genus Pterocles; species Pterocles orientalis. The sequence goes on along the minus strand of WKFP01013502.1, from coordinate 85,145 downwards.
TTATCATTGTAACAAAAAGGAAAGACTACTGCAGCAAACCAAGAGAATAAGGTGTACTAGAAGGATCATAGAATACATCAAGTTGGAAAGAAGCCACAAGGATCATCAAGTCCAACTCCTTGTTCCTCACAAGACTAAAACTAAACCGTTTGACTAAGAGTGTCATCCAGGTGCCCCTTGAACTCTGACAGGCTTAGTGCTGTGACCACTTCCCCAGAGAGCCTGTTCTGGTGACCAACCATACTCTCAGTGAAGAACCTTTTCCTAATGTCCAACCTGAACTCACCCTGACATAGCTTCATTCCATTTCATCCTGTCCTCTTGTACTCTCATACTGTCGGACTACAAATTTCTTGTTTTGGTACTAGTCAAAATTTTAGTATTTTGATACTTGCACTGGAAGCAGGGAAGGAAAGCAATAGGTTTGTGGCTAGAAACATAACAAAGAGCCTTTGGAATCTGCAAAGAACCTTGTCTCTTCAGCTCAGTCCTTGGCGAAAGGGTCCAACCTCTTCAGGGAGTGGCTACGTGAATATATTACTCACACTCACTTTGTTTACAGCTAAATTCTCAGCCGAGTGGATCTAGATAATCTGGTGCTCAAATTATCACCTATAGCTTTGGTAGCTGCTGCAGGTGTCAGTTCCATGGAAGAGCTGTTTCTCACCACCTATCTGCAGATATAGGCACAAAGGCAACAACAGCAGCCGGTACGAAAGGACTCTCAGATTGCTTCAGCAAATGCAAAGATCTTCAGCTAGGCTAAACTAGTAAAGATCTTCTGAAAAATAAACAGCATTCAGCAAACAATCATTTCAAAGGCATGGCTCTCTCTTAAAAGGGCTTCTTCACCACAGGAAGCTGTCATGACTCGGAAAGGTTATTGAGCACTTACAAGGTTTAAGATGCAAAATCATCTTGAAAACTTATCTGTCTGTAAAGGTTCTATTATGTTGATTCTCTCAGCATTTTTTGAAAACAGTTTATCTGCAGTGGTCATATTGACAAATGGCCTGGAACTATGGCCTGAGGAATTTCAGTTCACACCAAAAAGATTCTTAAAACCATTTAAAAAACAATTCAGGCAATTTAGTCTAATGAAGCAGTTCAATATGCCTAGCAAGCTGACAAATGCCAATTCTTCCTCACTGTTCACTTTGGAGTCCTCCATACCTGGTCACAGCCATGAAGGTTTATTTGGAGGACAGAAGGGTACAACTGAGCTTCCTTCTGCCGTCTCCTGCTTTGACAGTTACCAGCGGACAGCTTACAGCTGACCCGAAAAAGCCACTGCATGACTTAGTCACTCTTTGTTTAGTGAACATCTTGGTGGCAATCTGAACTTGGAGATTTTTTTTTTTTAAGACCTCTTCTGTTTTGTTGTGTTCTCTTAATACCAAGGATGCTGATCCACTGTTTATCCTTCCAGCTTCCCAGCAGTGACCCACAATCTTGTAACCAACACTATGATTACTGCTACTTCCTCCTAGCACAGCTCTTCTGGAACAGCTTATCAGGGAGCTGCAGCTGGCTCAGAAGGTACAGCTGGCTGCCCTCTCCACTGTCCACACCCTAATTTATTCATGATGGATGTGTCAGCATATGCTACACGGTAACTTCTCTTTAAAAATTCAGTGAGCCTGACAACATTGAACTCTTCCCTTTCACTTTGTCCCTGCATCTCTGCATTCCAAACATTGCTCCACGTATACTCATCTCACCTAAAAACTTAAGAAAGTTTCTTAACCCATTTTTTTCAGTATTTTTACAAGCTCTCCTCCCAACTAGAACCACTGCAGCAATCAGCACAGTAAAAAGATACTTTTCCAAGTTGCCCCTTGCCCCTTTCTTCGTGCTTTACACCTCAAGAAGCACTACCTGCCCTAACAACTTCATAAAGTACTGGTTCATAATTCAGAAGCACTTAGAGCCCCCAGACATCACCTAAGTTACATGAAAGAGATGTCCCATTGGATCAGGGAAGGCAGCAAACAGCAGTGCTACCTAGCAGGGTAAACGCATGTATGAGAAACAGGCAAAAAGTATTTCAGATCTCTAAAGGGTGGAGACAAACATTGCAGGGTGGCTGTGGGAAGGAAAGCAAGATTAGGAGAGCTGACTGGTCAGCTAAACCTATTGCTGTCTCAGGTCTCCTGCCCTGCAAACCAGAGATGTTCTAGTTTCAGTCAAGCAGCAAATGGCAACTTCTCTTTTAATCTCCTCTCCCCACCACCCACCTCCCCTCAAAGCACAGCATGATGCATGTGTGGCCAGTAAGATGCCACATCAGCCACGTTTGTAAAAAGCTGTTTCAAGGAAATAAGTTTTACATCCAAAAGTTTCAAAGTAACTGGTTTTCATTCTGAAAATCTGCAGTATTTTTCTACAGCAGTCATATCAATATCTGAAAGAATATAATGTGCAAAAAAATGCTTCAGGGTTACCTGCATTTTGTTAAAGCTCAAGTTTTCTTCTATCATTTATGGTTAATCCAAACAGAATGCGTTTTACATCCTTCCCTGTTTATGAACAAAAAGTTAAGGCTATGAAAAGTGACCTCCTTTGCACTGAAACTGTAATTCTGAGCGTGAAGTGCAGCACATATGAAACAGGAGTGGAAAAAAGCCCAGCTAAATTAAGTAGCAGCCACCTACCTACCTCTGCTGTAGTTCAGTTGCTTGTGATTGTGCGACAGTACCTTGAAGTGCAGCTTTCAGTAATTTGGAATGGATTCTCAGGAAACGTAAATCACTATGTAAACAAGACTTTGAGACTCATGAAATAAACTGTAAAAACATGAAGAGCAGTTAGCACAGTCAACAACAGAAACAGGAGGGTCATGATTCATCTGCCTAAGGAAGTCCTACCTCTTATGCTGGTTGGACTCACTGTCTGCACCTGTCCCACGGCAGCTTGTGACAGAGCTTAGAACTCGCTCACTCCCCAACAAACCATGAACTCCCAAGCCAAAAGACTTTTATACTACAAAAATTGTGGTCAAAGGAGGCTTACACTGGTATAAGCTGTATGTACCTAAGTACACACTTTGGCTTACACATTTCAGTTAACTTCTCTTTGCAGACAAACCAGGAGAAACTTTGCCCTGCTTTTTATAGCACTACTATTTGCCAATGTAAAACGTCCATCTTCTCAGCGTATGAACACCTCTTCATTATTTATGCAAAGCTGTCTATCAAAATTACTGTATCCCGAAGACTTTATAGTGTTACGTTAAAAAATAGCGTAACAGTTTGCAAAATAAGCTTATGCAAAGCCATGTTCATTCTCTCTTGGGGGGCTTGTATTTATTTCTACTACACATAACAGGCTTGCAGAACCACAGCATGGCATTAATGGCATGCTGCCTTTATAACCTTATGTAGCAAGATTTTCTGCTCATTTCACTCATCACTGAAGGAAGAAAGCCTTCGCCAAAGATCACACATCTTACTCACACCTACTGTAATTGAACTGGCTAATGTTGTTCTATATGGCTTGTCCTGGGGCCTTTCAGAAAACATCCCAAACTTCTCAGAGGGCAGCACTGTGGGTTCTAATAGAAGTCTTCTGAAACTCTAAGGAATTAAATCCTCACTGGGCTTCACAGTAAGGAGGAAAACTGAAGAAAAGGTGGAGTGGAAGAACACAGGTAAACAAAAGCTGAGCAAATACACAAAGGAACGGTAAAAATTTGTCAAGGGACAAATATCAATTAGACTAGACAGATACGCTTAACAGAGGCAAGACTTTAAAATTCAATTCTCCAGCCAGCACAAATCCATTCTATAGAACGATACATCAGTGCCATGTTCCAGAAGCTGTCTTGTTCTCCGCTAAGTTTGTTACCCGAGAACTAACAGCAATATCCTCACTGCTCTGAGCACAGAGGCAAGGTCCAGTACATCATGAAGACATCTAAACCTCTTACTCAGACGTAATAAGAGCATCCCAAAACTTGCAATAAGAAAAATAATAAGTTTTATTGAATAGATCCTTCAATTTCTAAGATATCTGTGAATTACCTTTCTGCATTCACTGTCAGAGCAGGATTAATACCACGTAAAGAATCTGTAAAGCTTGAGAGTATCCTTCACCACAGAATAACTTCATACTGAACAGTGGCCTTTGCTAGAGCTAGGACACATCTTTGCTATTTACCTTCACAAATGTGTGAGGAGGAAGGGGTTACACACACTAAGCTCTGTACATCAGGTTGCAAACTGCAGTTCCTTGCTTAGATGCCAAGAGGATTTGAGTCACATGTTCAATAAAAAGCTGTGTTCCAGAAAATTCACTGGGGAAAAAAGAAGACTCATGACTATATGAACATGGTTTCTTTTCAGAAAAAAATTGCACCAAATACTGTTAGGTAAGAAGTGCTGTGGCTTACCCATCCAGAGGGAAAACAATAGCCTTGATTTAGAAACAAGCACAGGCTTCTCTTCTCCTCAGCACAGAGGAAACTTACCACATTCAGTGTCTATCAATGACTTCTAGGGTAAGATCACCAGCCAGGCAGCTCTTCAAGAACAGAAGCAGCAGCTTAATTTGCATTCCCTCTAACAAATCACAACACCACATCTGAGAGACTCGAGTCAAAACTCCCATCCCAGACAAATGTAAAGCATTTCCAAACCCTGTCCCCACAACCCCAGTATGCCAAAGCAGCTGGACCAAAACCAGCCGCCCAGCTCTCCAGCTAGCATTCCTCCCATGGGGACAAAGTCATATCTCCATCTTCTAGGCAACTGATCATACTCTGGGCATGTTCAGTCTGCAATGGGACACTGTACAGTTAGTATGAAGATGAATGAACTTAGGCAAAAGCTACAATTACCTAGATGATTTGCAGAGCCTATGATTCTTAAGTACAGAGCTTGAGTATTTCTGCTTGAAGCTCCTGAAGGGCAAGGAGTCTTAACAGCACTCATTCAAAGAGCGCAGCCTACCCTCCCAGAGGCAATCGGGTACAAGCCCAGATCAAAGATCAGATAAAAGCTGTTGAAAAACAACATGTTCTGATCAACATTGTATGTCTCCCTTCACCAAATAAAAACCTGCACTGTTTGAAGAAGATACTGAATTCTCACAAACATTTCCAATGGACAGACAGACAAGAAAAAAAAAAAAAAGCTATTTTGGGCAAACAGGGATGTTTGCCAGACATCCTTAAAAACATTCTCAAAGTATTACCTTACACAGAGCTGTCCTATCAAATTCACTGCTTCATTTCTGGCACCTATCACTGTAAAGATTACGCTCGTCACCTCTTCTGAGACAGACAGCTGCTCTAGAAATAGTTACAGCAGTTACTGCTGCTCATCTGGAGGTTACTAAACTCTTTTGATTCACATTAAACAAACCATGTGTCACCCCCCTGCAGTACAAAAGAAGCTGGCAGCTTTGAACTACCCCTGCAGAAGATGTCAGTGACATAGGAGACCAAAGGTACTGCGGAGAACAGTGGAGTCACAATTTATGGGCACTAAGCAATCACCAACACTGACTTACGAACTGTTCTATACACACCTGCAAAAGCTCATCTGTCTGCACTCTGCTCTTCCCAAGGCTACATCTGAACTGCTAGTCTTTGACAGGCTAACCTGGACGCTTAAAATCATCAGCTATCTTATTTCAGATTATTGTGAAGCCAGCTGGTTTTACACTGGACTGCATGAACTGACAGCAATGCATTTTCACTCCACAGCAATATGGGCAGCCAGTCTTTACCTTCCATACCTTCTCTTTACATCAGACATTTACCCAGTTTTGCTTCCTGCCTGACCATGCTTTCTCTGAATTGGTCCTGCACTGTTGTCAGTATCAGCCTTATACCGAAAACCTTGTAGCCATAATTCCAACTACCTTTTAAATATGCAACAATCGCCTATGGAGATTTGAATCCAACTGTTCTCCAATTGACACCCGTTTTATATTGATGTTGAAGGCATTGGGGTAAAATAGCATCCATCCAGTGACACCCAAAACTGAACAGCATAAAACAAATGAATCCTACACATAGCAGGTTTTTTGACTCTCAGGCTTGAAGGAATTGGTATAGTCTGTGTTCTAGTGAAATAACCGTTATACCTTTATTGATCATGGATTATTTATCTCATTCCATTGTTCTAGTGCTAATTTGTTTCATTTAACTCTCTAACAGAGATGGCTGTCTTAGCCCAATTTTAATGTATAAAACTACTACACACAAACCAGGGAAGGAATCAGAATTTCCCTTTTTTTTGTTATCTATAAACACAGCAAGAATTCCAAATTCTACAGTGCTTTAAGTTTTCTTAGGGACTTGCAGACTGAAGACTTCTGAATCACTGCTTCACATGATAACGGCCTGTAAAATACTATTTTTTATAACAATGAAGGATTTGAACTAAAATGGCTAGAGAGAATACAGTTGAGGGGAGGCTGCAGAAAAGAATACAGTAAGAACATTTCTGGCTGTGAATGTTTAAACCGTTACATTATCTGTTAATTAATGGTAACTCCTTCTTGCATCAACCATTATCAAATTAACAGGACTGGTATCGTACATCTGCAGACCTATATACTAAATAGCCATCTTCTAATCATTTGCCAGTCTGTAGATTCCATCCCTCCACAGAAATCACACCTTACTGTCGTGGTCTGCTTAAAGCCAGACTTTTCAGAAAGAGTCAGCGTCTATAATCATTATATACAAACTATCTACAGTCCAACTGAGTAAAATGTTTTTACACACACGTAAAAATGTGTTTATACTCATTTTTACAACCAATACAGAAAATTCTGTGTACATCAGCAGACAGGGAAAGAAAAAAAAAAAGATACCCCTAACTAATGCTACAGATAAAAGTTTTTCCTGCATCTTGTAAAGACTCAAAAATGTGCTTAAAACCACGGAAGATTTTTCAAGTGAAATTATGAGTAACCTGATTGGAATCGTGTTGTCAAATTCAAACCCCATTTAAACATAGCAAGAAAACTTTAAAAAGTATTCCAAAAACAACATTGAAATGTAAGCTTCATTCCTTGTTACCTGTTAGTTTAATCTAAGCGCCTTGGCTTGGCACTTTGTTCTTTATAAATACTCTCAAACAAAAGCCATTAAAAAATAGTTTTTGTTCAATCCAAGACTTTTAGGATGCAGCTGGCCCTGTGTTCTGAAGCTATTATTGCATTTATCATCCTGAAGCAAGTCTTTGAACAGCGCTGGACAGGACAACTTACTTCAGTGCTTTCCAGACCCTTAATTTTTCACAAGAAGTTCAAACTGAAAGTCTTTTTTCCTCCTCCATATATTTCACAGTGATCAACTTCTACTACATACTTTCTAGACTATCTGTGGTTTTGGTAGGTAGATTACTAATTGAGGTAATCACCAATTAAACTTTTTGTTTTGGTAAAAATTCTTAAATTCTTTCATCATCTCCTGATTAGCTCACGTTACCCAGCTCCTCGAGCACCAAGCCCAGATATACTTCCCCAGGAGGCCTGCACAAGCTGCTACTGAGACTGCTTCAAGGACAAAACACCTGCCGCTTCCCACTTCACCAAAGTAAGATTTTAAGTCTCAGCATGACCTCTGGCACACACATCTGACATCGACAGCTCACCTACCATTCTTTAATCAAAATACACACTTTCTAATCACAGAAAATTATCACAGGACTATTACAGATGTACAAGAGAAACATACAGTCACGTCCAAACAAGTAATGCTATAGAAGATATTTTACTATCTTCTCCTTCTCTGACCCTCCCTCATCCACACCTCCTTAAATTTTATAAAATCCTGGTGCCTTACATCTCACAAAACATCCTTCAGTTGATCGCATAAGCGATTTCAGTGGTTATGACTCCAAGACAAAGCAATAAGCATTAACACAATTATCAAAAATGCAGGAGTAACATGTTTGTAAGCTTAGAAATACCTCAGTTGTAATGCTACTAGCAGCTGTATTTTATGTATATCCAATTTTCCAGCAAAATGGGGTAAACCAAAATGTTTGGTTAGCAAAGCAGAAATACTGCATGAACTGCAACTTCATCAACAAACTTCAGAACGTCATTTCAGTGAGGCATGCGCTGTTAAAGAGAGCCCAGGTTTCTAAATTTCAAGCCAACTAGACTTTAAAGTGCACTTTCATAGTATAGAACCAGAACAAACCATGTCCAAACTACATATTCAAATTTTTATAAAAATTAAGGTTTAACATTTATTTTACATCTAGCTTTCCACATCCATGTGGGGACAAGGAATCAGAATGTACATAACTATAAGCAGTGCAAAAGTGGTGCCAGTGCGAAGTCACAGATGCACAATAAAGTGATAGTACAAGAATAGAGAAAATGAAGCTATGGGTGTTAGGAATAAAAACCAAAAAAAAAAAAAAATCGAAACACCAACACAGAAAAATATGAAGAGGGGAGGAAAGAGGAGAGCCAGGTATTTAATAATGCCCTTGTTGCTGCAAAGATAAACTAATGGCACAAGACAATGTTTATTGTAGAACAAAAATCCAATAGCAATGAGTCTTTATTCACGTTTAGTCACCTGACATGAGGAAAGTGTCTGTTGCATTAAAATAGTCATCAATGGAAATGGCAGCATGGCTGAACAAGTCCTCCTCAATGGTAACAAACATCCCACATAGTAAAGTCACTTCAACACAGCCTCATGACAATTCCCACATCAAAACAGTACTTTATTTTATATTTTTTTGCCTCATCATTACTCCCACATTAAGATCTTTCAGCTGTCAAGTGTACAAGGTGAAGAAAAAAGTTCTCAGTCAGCAAACACAGGTGCATCAGGAAGTATCTCCACAATACACCACTTCAGATCTGCTGGGTCCCAAGTCCATCCCCGAACGCTGGGCTCCCAGCACCACGTGTAGCACACTACTAAGGCTACACTACTACATTAGCTTATTAATTCTGCATACATCAGGCCGAACAATGTGTCAACCTGCAACAGACTGAGCATTATAACTGAAAATGGCAAAAGATTCACTCTATTGAACTTTAACATCATTATTTGATGTTAAACAATGAGGCAAAACCCAACAGTATATACAAAAACCAGCTTTGCTTTTACAAAAGATTTTGTTTCCCATATTGATTAATCCAGGCAGCTAACTCATTGGTTTATGCAACTTTATTGAAGAAAATAAATCAATTACTAGTAGAGCTATTAGTTGATCACTCATCCATTGACAACTTGCATCATTTATTCAGTGCTATATTAAACAGTGTTTTGGAAGACAGATTAACTAATAGCTCCAAACCTCCTAACAAAATTTAAATGAATTACAAAAATGTTTGTAGACCCTATTTCGGAATACAAGGGATGTTTGACTTCCAATTTCCATTCTCTGTAAAACAAGAACTGGTCATTCCTTTATTGACATGCATAAGATACATCACATTTTCTGTTCTGCTGATGCTATAGATTCAGTACCAATTCTCCAGACATATCAGTTATGAGCAAAAGTATATAATAAAACCTCAGTTCTCTAACACTGGAAGGTTTGGAACAAGATGGATGTTGCTACAGCAATGTTACTTCTTACATGGGAGAAAACTGAACATCCATCTCCCCCCCCCACCCTTCAGGTGATATCTTCAGTATCTGTTAGAGCAGTGAGGAATGTTTGTTTTTAATCTCATAACCAAGTTAGAATGAAGACATTGGCCACATAATACACATGCTCCATTAAAAAAAAAAATTCTGAATCTTGGGCAATTGTTCTTGTGTAACTACTTTACAGATTCTAAAAGCAGTTATTGTCCAAAGCTGGAAGAACTAAAGTCTTCTCAGATGAGCATGTGCATGAATGTAAGGAGGTAAACAAAAAAATAAAAAAGATGAGGTCTGATAGGGGAGCAGCCGGATAAGAAAATCAAAAAAGGAACAGTAATTTAAAGTTTATTCCAGCTATAATGCAGGTTATTCTGACTTTAAGGTAGCATCACATGGCATACTTCTGAGTCCATTCCCGAGATATTCTGTTGTACCTGTAAGCAAAAAGAGGAATTGAATTAGTGTCAGCATGAAAACAACAATTCCCTAAACAGTTAATGATTAAGTATCACTTTACCCATATCTTCCTACTCTCTTCACACTACAAAAAGTCTCTTTTTACATTAAGATATACTTGAATTGAAAAAAACTGAATAAACCCCTCCCTAGACTAACTAGGATATTCTCTAATTTATACGAAACACTTTAAATTCGAGACAAGCAGATTTGCTAGAAGTCTGTTGTGAAAAGCTACTGAAGGGGAAGGAATAGAGACCACCTGGGGTAGGAGAGGCAAGGGCAGAGTTTTGTTTAAATATTGTCTTTAGGTAAAGATTACACAGTATCACATGCCATAAGTAAAGATTACTTAGTTAATAATATCATTGGATACAGAATGTCAATTTTCCCACTTTAGAGTGCAACAACAGTAATCATTTCCTCACACTTAATATTTTCTTTTCATATGAAAATATGGCTCAAACAATTTTTAAAAAGGACACAAAGAATATAAGTACACTACTTCCACAGGAATTGAGCTGACAATTAGTTTGTACTTAACTCCATGCTTGTCAGTAAGAAGTTAATTTTCAACTATACAAGCAGAACATAATCCCCATATGTTTTCCCAGTCTATATGTAAAAGACAGACACTGCTGAATAATAAGTTTAAATCTGGATTGTCTGAATTCACCCATGTCTATGCATAAGATCTCACTACAGGGAATCACTTTGAATGAAATTCTGACAAAATCTGGGTAAATACTCACCAGAACAATTTGACAAGCTGACTCAAAACCCAGTAATTATTGCATACTTTTTTTTTTTGGCCATGCAAGAGCAGTATCTGTGAGAAATAGTGACTAGCCAATACATTTCACACTAACCACAGATCAAGCTGTTAAATATCCGAGTTCAGTAACTGGTACATCCATTATCTGTTAGTTAATCCAGTGCCTTCGAGCATGCAGCACCCAAGTGCTGACAAATTTCCATTTCGTCAAATGCACCATAGTGTGCAGATATTCTTACCCTACAGCATAGCGTATTTCTCTGTCCACTCTCTTGCTAACCTATTGTACCTAATTGGACAAGTATATTTACCATTAATATGTATGTATATATATAAAGCAAAGTCTATTTCATATAATTCTATCTGAGCAAAATGCTAAAAACACACAAGGAAAAAAAAAGTTTTTTCAACACAGATAGGAAAAAAGTTATGAAGCCTTTTTTCAAGAGGAGCACCAAAATTAAAGGCCAAGCTGCTACCAGAAGAAAGCACCAAAATAAAAAGCTGTATTTTCCTCAATATGAAGATCTAAGTATTTATGCATGGGAAGCAAAAAACTGGGTGATAAATACTTTAAAATACTGCTACACATGCAAGAAAAAAGACAGTCTCCTTCATCCACAGCTTCCAAGATATCAAGCCCCTTTGTTTTTAAACTACGCACCACCAAGAATAGGTAATTCTTCAACACACAAGTTCCCTCCACCCTGGATTTTCACAAAAGGCTCACTCAACACAATTGCTGTCTGACAATGCAATCGCACAAAGTTTCTTAAAATATTAATCTTAATATTAAGTCTCCGTACTTACTTGTCTCTGTCTGTTTTATAGATACGTGCAATCTCTGGCACTAGTGGGTCATCTGGATTTGGATCACATAACAGTGAACAAATGGATAAGAGAACTGTAAAAAAAAAATTCTCAATAGCAAAACAGGAGCAACAATTTCAGAAACAAAGGATCTTTGCATTAGCACCATGTCAGCACAGGAGAGAACCTCAAAAGCCTTTTCCTGATACACAGCAAAAAACTAAATTTGTAACCTGCTCTAAATAAAAATCCCAGAACAACTTGAAATTTTGTAAGAACTACAGCTGTCAGTAAGCACAGATGAGGACAGCACCGTTGTCCCCTGCACTATGATGCAACACAGCAGCCAACAAAAGCACATTTTATTACGTATTCTGATGACCAGCATACTCCACGGTTTTAATCACTAAAACTAGAATTTCCTCAAACTATTTTTTTAAAATCAGATTTAATTATTTCTCTGTTATATTTAAGGTACCAATACCTTGGTCTGCACTGATAAAACTACACAGTGTAAAATAAAGGAGTAACACTGCTGTAGGCAGCTATGAGGACTATTCTCTGCTCTCACAGCAGGTTTGAAAGAAAAACAGTAGTGACAGAATTGAAATGTAGGGAACCCACATTCAAATCACAAACGTACTCCTTGGAGAGGTAATAATTACAAGTTCTATAATAGACGAAGGAGCACTTTGGTGGATCTTCTGAAGCCAGTGACTAGTGGCTTTGAGACAAAACCAAATTTAATCTTCATGAAAATATTTCAGAATTAACTGTTATTTACTATAGCAAAATGAGGAAAACTATAAAGCTTCTATTGCAGCACAACATCAATTTATCCTGAAGTAGAAGCAGTAAGCTTAGTTCATGAAGTAACATAAGACACTGCCAGTGCAGACTGGCAGAAAGCAACATGTATCAGTAACAGTCTTCTTTTGTTCATCTACCACAGGTATGCCAATATCATTCTGCATGCAATTCTAGACAGACTCAGCCAAAAAACTATGCAGATTTCATTATTAACAACTGACTTTAAATTAATCTGTAAGTGCGTATCTACCTGGACAGCTGCAAACAAGCAGTTTCTCACCCTCAGCTCAAATACACCACCACAGGCCTGTTTCAATCCAAATGCTGGCAGATTCCTCTCGGACCAAGCTAGTAAGCTCTGCTAAGAATACTGAAGCAAATAAGTGTCCAGACAAGGCCTTAAACAGCCATGTAGCAGAAGGTGTTAGAAAAAAACAAATATCCATTAAAAACGCAGTAAGATATCATTATCAAATTGGCAAAACACAGGCTAGAATGAGCAAGGGAAATCAAGAGACAGGCAATAAGACAATCAAAGCTAAAAGCACAGTATTCAACATAGGAGGGAAACATTTCTCCTTCACAAAAGTTACCTTTAGAAATAGTTAAAGCAGGAGACCACTGTGATCTTAGAATATCAAGACAAATGCTGCCATTACTGTTAATATTTGGATGATAGATTCTTGTTGTAAATGCAACCTGCAACAAAAAAAAAAAAAGCAGAGCGATGTCACCCTTTCTTCTCATTCAAGCTATTAGACAACTCAATTCACTTTAAAAGAAAATTATTAAGCGGCTAAACTCCATCAAATCCACCCAAGACACTACCTCTCAGTTTCCAATTACCAGGCACTCTATTTCAAACAGAGAGAGCAAGCATGACATTGTGCTTTAATCACAGGTGCCTGCATCATGATGAAGACACTCAACAGATGTGCTGGAACCACGGTAACACTGCTATCACAGAGCTAAAAACTTCAAACACTGCAGACACTCCAAGTGAGCACTTTCATATTGACTGCAAATTGGAAGACAATGCTAGTGGCTGATACAGCTACCAAAAAAACCCAAAAAGGCTTATTTCCGAATTACTGCCAAATTCTAACAGATACCATCTTCTCTAATTTTAGACACTCAACAAGTTAATCTCTATCCAGAGTGTCACACTCCTATAGACAGCGACACTGTAATACTTAACACTTTCCTCAGCCAGAACTCTATTATAGTGACACAAAGCTAATGAGTTCTCCTATTAATTAAGAAAAACAGAAATAAAACCAAACATAATTCCAAGACACCTGGCACTCACATATACGAATGTGCTCCTAAAATATATGCTAACATGCCTATTCTTGTGGCAGTCAGAGAGGGACCTAGCCATCTAATATGCTGTAAGAACACGAAAAGAAGAGAGAACTTGACCATATTACAATACAGATGCTGACAATTTCTGTCCCGTACTCACTTCTTTAGAGAGCACTAATTTCACAAATGAGAAAGCTACACTTACCTTAGGTGGTTTGAAAGGGTAGTCTGTAGGAAAGTGAATTGTCAAGAAGAATACACCACCCTGATATGGACTGTCATTCTGTCAAAGCAAACAAATAATTCTCCTGTTATCATCTTTAGGACTAAGTATCACTGAAGATGCTGTTTTTAAATAAATAAAAGGAGAGGAAATTTGTTTAAATAACTCAGTTGTTTAATCCACCAATACAAGAGAGATGAAATCAAAATTCAGTTCTACATCCTACGGTAAGTGATACAGAACAGATAGAGGTCAGTTCCTGAGTGGACCTCTGTGAGCTAATGCTTCATAGAAAACAGCTTCTCTGGCAATCCACTCAGCACAACTTGACAAAAGCATCCAAATGCCTCTGAGACACTCCAAGAAGTTATGTTAACAGAACAAGGATCTCATCAGGTTCAAACACCTCGGGTTCTGTGCTTGGAGCTGATTTGTTACAACAACCCGAGTTTACAGTGGCCATGGACAGCTCTAAGGGCCTCCCATTCCCTCCTAATTCTCTCCTTGGCTTAGGCATTGCTCAGCCCTGCAGAAAGCCTATGAATACCCAGCTAACTCCTTGTTCCCTGCAAAAAACAGGGAACCCCCCCCCCAAAAAAAAGCAAAATAAAACCCCACCCTGCCAGCACCAACAACAAAATAAAGCCCATCAAGATTAAAGTGAATTATCTCTCCCATTCTGTATTAGAAATTCACTGTAATTCCACTGTATGGAAGAGTATTTTACATTTCCCTGCTCCAAGGAAACAAGTATGGGGATAATTCATTCAGGTGTCAACTACAAATAGTAAAGCAAGATGTGGAAGTAAAAAAGCTGACAGTATCCACAGTATCCAGAGAATAAATGAATGACTAAATAGGGACTGTGAAAGTTACTAGCTATGGGAAGAAAGATGTAAGAAGTTTATACTTGAAACTACAACTAAATTTCTGAAAGAGCTAACAATTTCCTTGTTTAACCCGAAGACTACAATGCTTTTAATTCCAGATTCAGGGCTAGGGCAAATAAACTTGAGATACAAAGAGTACACTTCTGAATTACTCATAAATTCAATTTTCCTACTAACTGCAAGTACATTTCACCAATGTAAGGAAACCAGAAAATAAAATTCTGCAACACGAGACAAGGGACTCAAACCTGAAAATATGTAGGTTATACCCTATCCAACATCTGCTGAAGACCTAGCAAACCTCTTGTATTTGATCAATATGTGAGGCCTTGAGAAGACAGAAAGCAACCCTTTTACTGCATATATTCTGGGGAAACATTTTAACAATTACAGAAACCCCTCTTAGAATGTATTAAAACTATGCAAGCTCTCTTAGATGTACCTAGGAAAATCCCAGCCTGTATAAAATCCCATTGCAGAGGTGGAAGAGCAGATGACTGGTTCTACAATCCTCATCTGTTATTAAAAGCACTAAGTAACACACAGGAGCACTAGAACCACTAACACCACACTTCTGTCACGGTACTGCTGAATCTTGAAACAGGAACAGAGACCTTTTGACACCACAAAAACCACATGGGGGGGAAAAAAAAGGAGCTGTACATTATTAAACCAGAAGAGGAAGCTAAAAATAATAATCCAAATTTAAATTCAACTGATGTTTAATCTTTTTGAGGCACCTGGTTACAATCAATGAGGACCAGGGACCTTGGAATGGAGATCCATTTTCCCAGTCAAGTGAACCTCTATTATATATATATAATAAAGATCAGTGACGCTGAATTGCCCCGACATTTAATTCCTACTCTGTATCCTCACCAAAAGCATCACATTGTGGCTTCAGGTCCACTGGCAACCGATATTTGTCTTCTCAAGTGACAGGTTTTGTTTTCTAAACATAGATAACCAGCCCTGAGAACTCCAGATGTCAAGTATTTGCAGGTTACATTTTCGGTAAAAGCAAACATTTGCCTTCTTTACTCTAAACAAGGAAAAAGTCACATTCATGTCTCAGACACTTACTGAACATTTAACACAGACTTTTTTCCTCCAGTCATAACTGGAACCTCACATTTCAGTGACTTTTTCCCTGCTATTCCTAGAAGTATTCAAGATCTCAGTACATGACACCAGACCAAATAAGGATTCTCTGTTCTATTCTAAGATCCACACAAAAGCATCCCTACTAATTCCTGACCCTGGGACTAGCTCCTTGTACAAAGTCCATGCTAGTTTCAAACTTCAGAAAAAGCTAAATGCAAACAAATTTTCTAGATATTAAGTAGTAACGCCTAACATTGCTCTAGAGATCATTTCAGCTGAAATACATGTCCTCATAAAACATTCCAGCAATAAAGTAATCAGACTGATTTTTTTTTTCCCCTCCTTCATTTTATGGTCCCTGTAAGGAGTACCTCTAGAACTAAAGCCTGATAAGGGGAGCTAAAAAAAAAAGTAAAACACCCCTCCCCTCAGTTTCCACCTGAATAAGAATTACTAGTTTACTATTACGTCACAAGAATTAGAATACTTACAGGTCCCATAATTGTGGCTTGCCAATGAAACACTACAAAAGAAAAACTCCACATTATTATCTATGCATGATATGTTTTGAGTTAGCAGAGCAAGACAAAGAACTTAAGGCTACTTACTGTCATCTCCAACAGGACCTGCTGAACACTGTGCTGGAGGATCACGGGCTAAATCACTAAGTTCCTTTAGAAAAAAAAAGAACAAACAAAAAAATGTTCAGAGAAAGGACTTCACGTCCTGCAAAAGCATTTAACAGTTTTTCCATATACAAACACAGAAGAACGTGTAATAACAACTATTAGAACCACTAGATCAGTATCAAAAATGCCTATCAAAATCAGTTATGAGCATAAACAGCTACAATGACTATGCTTCTCCAAACAAACATACTACTGCAAAGACACCCCTGCTGCAGAAGGGACAGAAAGCAGAGCAGGACACAAAGCCTGAAGTGGGCAAAGTCTAACCGCTTTCTGATCTACATTTTCAAGGATTCAGTCTTAGCTAGAGAAGTCTCAAGTGGCAAGAGAAAAACCTATTGATATATTGTCTTCATAAAACAGAAAGCACTATGTATGTAACAAGCACAAATGCAGGTTGGGTGGAGAATGAATTGAGAGCAGCCCTGAGGAGAAGGACTTGGGGGTGTTGGTTGATGAGAAGCTCAACATGAGCTGGCAATGTATGCTAGCAGCTCAGAAACCAACCGTGTCCTGGGCTGCATCAAAAGAAGCGTGACCAGCAGGTCAAAGGAGGTGATCCTCCCCATCTGCTCTGCTCTCATGAGACCCACCTGGAGTGCTGTGTTCAGATGTGGGGCCCCCAACATAAAGACCTGGACCCGTTGGAGAGAGTCCAGAGGAGAGCCAGGAAGATGGTCAGAGGCTGGAGCACCTCCTGTCCAAGGACAGGCTGAGAGAGTTGGGGTTGTTCTGCCTGGAGAAGAGAAGGCTCCAAGGAGACTTAATAGCAGCTTCCAGTGCTGAAAGGGGGCTACAGGAGAGATGGGGGGGCTCTTGATTAGGGAGTGCAGTGACAGGATGAGGGGTAATGGCTTTAAGCTGAAAGAGGGGAGATTTAGATTACATATTAGGAAGAAATTTTTCACTGTGCGGGTGGTGAGGCAGTGGCCCAGGTTGCCCAGAGAAGCGGTGGATGCCCCATCCCTGGAGGGGTTCAAGGCCAGGCTGGATGAGGCTTTGAGCAACCTGGGCTAGTGGGAGGTGTCCCTGCCCATGGCAGGGGGTGGGACTGGATGATCACTAAGGTCCCTTCCAACCCAAACCATTCTCCGATTCTACGATATTAAAACTCAGAACAGAAAGGGGAAAAAAAAAAACCAACACAAACTCCAGTTTCATTTTCCCCAAAACCTCCAGCAGGGAAATATCTTGCATAGATTAAAGTAGGTAGGAAAATTAAAGAGGCTGACAAGTGTTGGAATCAGGCATAACATGTCTATTTTTTATTTTAAACTTCACATTTGAGGCAATTATGCCTTTAAAATTATGAACAAGTGAGCTGCAGAAACTGTTCCCTACCTCCCCCATTACAAAGGGGATGAAAACAGAAACTTCGATGGAAGATTCCTTGTGTAATATCAAGATTGCTGCGATGAATCAAAGCAGCCCAGCGTTAATTTATTTAAATGCTCTGCAAGTTACTTGTTTGGACAGTGTCTTTTAAAATTAAATTCATACTTTCAGTTGATGTATGTAACAGATACCTTCCCTCTTCCCTGTTCTTTTGAATCTAAAAATGGTTTCAGGTGCTTCTATAAATCTGCAGTCATGAAGGCACCTGTAAGTTACAAGAAAGGGAAAACATTTGGTCCCTCTCCCATACATTAACAGATTCACAAAAGTTATTTTGCTACAAGTCTATACAAGCCATTAAAACAAGAACTTTCCATTACTTTGTCAGACATTTCAGAAAGCCAGGCGTACCTATTATGCTGGAGACACATTTCTGGAGCAGACAGCTAACTGTTTTGCCTGTGATGATCCTCATGTACATCCTTTAAGTTTCAGAAGTTTTGCACTTGATAAAAATTTATTAACAGTAAGCCAATACAAAATGAGGGAAAAAATTATGTTCCCTGTAACTTAAACACCTTGTATCAGTTTTCATAAGCAATGGCACACTGAAGTTAATATTACAGCTCATTTCACTGCTGCTGTTATTTAGGAGCATGGGCAACAGTTCTTTCCAGATCATCACAGTAAATCCATTTCAAGGGCATTTCTATACACTTCCCAATTATTATTGGGAGTCCCCATGACAGACTAATTTCTGCCATGAAGTATCACTTACTAGGTCCATATGTTGTTCAGCACTCTCCAGAAAAATTTGCTAAGTCAGATTTATATTAACCAAAGGCAAACAAACATAAAAGAATCTTCAGACAGAAGATTTTTCTAATTTTCAGGGTGGGGTACTTTTTTCTTCCATTTAACAAATACAGCAGGTTTTGTCAATCAGGCTTATTTCTCATCTAAAGATATTTTCCAGTTCTAAGAATGATCAATTGTTTCCAAAATCGGAGAGAAAAAAGTTCCACTGGATCTTTTGTTCGTCATAAGTTGTAGCAATAGAATACACAGGAAGACACTAACGTTTCTGTTCTAATGTAGTTGTATAGTTATTACTGGATGATTTAATTGGGGAAGATCAGATCCTATTTTTTAAAAAAACTATCACAGGGACTGAGGACTATGAAAAAGCTTTTCAAGTAGTTTATGAAAAGAAAACTATAAAACTGAATAGCATTAAAACAATGAAGGACAAGAAAAGACCAGCATAAAGTGGACTGTCAGAGTTATATGTGCATTAGACTGGAGAGCTCTTCAAAAGGTCCTACAAACTTCAGAGGAAAAAGAAATCGGCACTCAAGATAAAAATAAGGTATTTTAATACAGCAAGAAAATTAAGAGTATATCAATAAGTCAAATAGGAAAAGTAGGATTGTAAGTGTAAGACAAATATTAAATTTACTAAGTTCCAGTGAAAAACGTGTGCAAAAAACCAGCAATAATATTAAGAACAATTTACAAGAGTTTTAATATTCCAGTCTCCAGTCATTTCAAAAGTGTGTCCATACAGGGTTAACGCCTTTTAACGACCTGAACTGTTCTAGAGAACAAACAGCAGTGATTTTCATAAGCTAAAGGACTAAAGTTTTGCCTGACCTGAAACACTTCAGTAAAAACACCTAATTGTGCTAAACAAAGCAGTTCAAAATCCAGATAAGGTTACAAACACATGATACACCACTTAGCATTTCAGCCACAGAGCAAGTAACATATCCACCAAATTCAGAAAGAAAAAAGCGGAGGTGGCAGAAATTCTTTCATTTGCTTCTCTTAGGTACTACAGTCAGAAAAGCAGTTCGTAGTAAAGCTGTTTGCTTCAGCAGAGCACCAAGTGTTGTGGAAGAACTTGGGCAAACGCGAGCAGTGGCAAGCTCTACCCACTGACAGTAACACCAGACCTATTTCACCTCCCCGTTAAGTGTGCAACACTTCACATCTACACAAGAGGAGGGAGGCTTTTTGCAACAAGGGAGCAGAAAGTTCTCTCTGCAAAACTTTTAAAAAAGTGCTTCCTTCTGAAAGCTATAACTCTGCTGAATCCAACAGGCAAACGGGAAACTAACCAAGCAGAGGCACATGGGCTGTGACATTTGGAGCACAGTTGAAGCATTTCATTCAAGGAAACTTTTTTTTTTTTAAAGCTTCCCACTCAGCAGCAGAAACACAAACTGACCTTCCTTCTTAGCGTAGCAATCAAGAGCAACTATTCTATAACAGGAAACTATTCAATCTGAAAAATATTTCTGACAGCAAAACCAGGCTTGATCATTTCCACAAGCTGAGTAAAAAAAAATATTAATAAATCAGGTCATAATTGTTCCCCTGCTTTCACCCATTTCTCACCAAGGTAAAGACCACGTTAAGTTTAATTTTACAAAGCAGAGTTTAACTAGCATTTTAGTATTTAAAAATGTTTCTAAACATTGTTCTGTAAAATTTCTACATGTACGGGCTATATGCTAATATTCCTTCTGCTGCACTACTATCTCCAACTTTGCTTCTTGTTTATATTCAATTTCAGTAGTCCTTTCCTTCGTCAAGAGATACTAAACTACATCTCAAATTTTTTTAAAAATCCCCAAAGTAGAACCCACGTTTCCTTTGAGTCAGCTGCTATGGTTTTTTATTTTCCAGGTGGCTTAAGAAAAAAAAAAAATTCCCAAGAAGCAAAATTCCAAAGACTTTACATAGAAACAATAAGCCAACTCTGGTTCAGAGTGATGTGTTATATGCCTATTGGAAAGGATTAGTCTTGAATTCAACAGCAACCAGTAGTCTCCAGCACTGCCAGAGGTTTCCGGTATAGCTCCAGCATATCATCATTTCTGTGTCCCACTTTCCAAATATAAAGTTGCAATAGTTCCTACCTCTCCACAGGGATGATTAGTCACTTAGCATTTTACAGATTTAAACACTCTTTAAGGAGTAAGCAGCAACGCTACTGTTAGAGGAACATGGCCACGTAGAATACACAAGAAGAAATAAATGTACAATTTTGCGATACAGTTTTGGAAAACATAGAGGTAACTGGAAACAGAGCAACAGCACCTGTCACTGCAACAGACAGACCTGCTTTAACACAAATTCAGCACTATAGCCTTCTGCCAGTTTCACATTAAGTCTGTACTAAGACGTAGTTTTATTGGTGAAACAGCCAGGTTCTTAATCTTCTTGTCTTTCTCTATAAATTCATCAAAAAGCTAACCAGACAATAAAACAGTATTTTCAAGAAAAAAATGCTTATAAAAGCAAACTGATGTGCTTGTTTTGCACAAATATATTAAATTATTAAAATAATACATGATTATATGATAACATAGAAAATATGGCTTACACTTCAAGTGATGATGCAAAACACTGACGTGATTGTGAATGCAGGACTACAATCCTGTTGTAAACCACGAAAGCGTATTTTTTTTTTTGACAGAAGAGCTTCTAAAATCCCCTCAAACAACTTTCTACCATTTAAAAGATTACAGCAATCCTTTAAAGGATGAAGAAAACAAAGAATGACAAAGTATAGCTCATCCAAATATGCACAAACAAGGCAGTGAAGGAAAATATTTAAGGGAACTAGTTGCTTTTCTCACAGAATTTTTCAGGTCTTGGCATATTCAGTAAGAAATGACAGCCTGACGTCTACCAAGCTGCCTTCTTGCAAGATACCAAGTAGAGCAGCATCAGTGTCAGCTCCTTTTCTTCCCATTTGTCAAAATTCCTACTCCCTGTGGCACAACTGATCCGTTTTTCTAGTTTAAGCTGGTAATAGCCAGGGCTTATTTTTAATGATAGTACAGCTGACTTAAATTCAGCATGGCAGAAGATCACTCCCACCAGAGCAACAGAAGATCACTCATCTTTCCTCCTCAGGCATAAACTCATGGTTAGATTTACTATCCTTGGCTTGTAAAGATTTAATATTGTTTTGTAACACAATTGTTTGTTAAAATCATATATTGTGGCTTTCTGCTTTGTAGTCAAGAAAGCATAATGGAAAAACAAAGTGAAACAAAACACAGAGTTAATTTGCTTTAAGTTTCCAGACAATAACTTGTTCTACCTTGGAGGGCACGAAAGGTGATGGGCAGTGAAATCAGAAGTTATATTAAAAACCCAAACCAAAACAAAACATTTAAGCCAAACAAAAATCAACATGTCTAATGTTGTCTGTGTCAAACAGGATATTTCACACTCTAAGCAAGCAAAAATTCATTGCTGCATTAGTCTTACTCATTAGCTCACAGCCGAAAACAGCTTTAAAAAAGAAGGAAGGATTGAAAGCAGCTATAAAGGGAGGGAAAGAACATTTAAGCCTGTTTGAAGATTAAGAAGTGTCAACTAGCAAAGGACTACTGCCTCATCCCACACACCTGCGTTTGCAACATTTGTTTCAGCACCAAAATTAATTTCCCCTGGAAGGAGAAAATAACAATTTGGAAGAACACTACATTTGAATTTCTAAACTGAGTAAGAAAGCACTGGCACAATACACATCACAAAGCAAGTGTAACCAGCAGAAAATTATCAGTTTCAAACAAGCTGGCCTTTTGCCTAACAATAAATGGATAAAAACAACGTAGAGTGGCGGTGCATAATACAGAAAGATGTAGGTTCCTGTCGTTTTAACATTCTGCTTGTTGTATTTTTCATGGTTCTCCTTTCTCAAGCCTTTAGCACTGATTTTTTTCAGGCTACACACTGCGTATTATTTGTAAAATGTCTAGCACCAACATCATAATGGTATATTAAAAGACAAACATGGAAATATTAATGTTTTAAGCCTTGCACTCAAGGAAGGAAACGCCAGACTTCTGTTCAGCTGTAATTAAGTCACTTTGTGTGCCCGGACTATGACACAAACTACTCGGATAACTACACCCTATCTTTTCAAGAGAAGCTACCTTTCAGCCCACAAGCCCTTTGTGAATGAGACTATTGTCTACAGCTCTTCTCATCTGTTCTGAAATTTGGAAGCTGTACAACATAGGTAATGGTTTTCAGCAAATTTCAGAGTTGCCGCAGCTGAAACGTCTCACTATTGTATTCCAACCTTTTGCAGAGTTCACCTCCGTAGCTGGGCAGATCCAACTGGAAAAGGAGCTCAGTTACCAACTTTGCTTTCCCAGTCACTCACTAAAGGCATTCAGAATCAACTCGGAAAGAAGGTGGCAACTACAGATCTACAGTTGCGCTTTGAACTCAAAGATAGGGCTTGTTTCCCCCAAAGTAATCAAACCCCACAGCAGCTGTCTTTCTCAAGATGAAGAAAATCTGACTGCGTTACACACATAAATTCTGAGGTTTTATAGCAATTACCATTCCCTGAGAATAACAGAGTTATTAAAACATAAATGCTCAGTGCAGGATAAGAGCTCTGCACGCTGACCAAACTACATTGAAGGGAAAAGTGAGAGGAGAAGCACTGGTTAACTACCTATTCATTCAAGATTAACTGGGTATTTCAATTTTGGCATTTCAAAGCTTTTGTTGAATATTGCAGCCTGAAACTTGGCATACACTTGGAGGTTTTTCCTGCAAGAACCACGCTGATCTTTGGCTCTGTAACCCAGGAGTACAATGCAGCCCTCAGAGAAGAAGGTAACTGGAATAAACTGGCCACAAGAGAAGCAGCAAGATGCACCTAACTAAATGAAACAGAATGACCGGGAAACAAAGGGTCAGATTAAATTCAATATAGACAAATGTAACATGATGCACTTGGAAGTAAGTTTATATTTAAAGTAAGACACTCTGGCTTGATGGCTACCACCCAGGAATGAGACTGGCATCACGATAGGCAATTTCACACAAATGTTAGTTTAACTCTCATTATATGCTGGGGTTTGGCAGTATTACACGAGTGCCTTCCAACCCGCTGCTCCACAGCTTGTCAAGGATGCGGGAACATACAGCAGAACCTCAGCCACCAGCACTGGACACACCAACCAGACGCAGCACCTGCACACGCGCTGCCCTCGACTCAACGCGACGGAGGCCTCCTACAGCTTGCCAAGCCTACACAAACAGCAGCTTTGGGGACCGGTGCTGTACAGGACAAGCTTTTGCAGAAATCACAAGCAGCCTTAATTGGGCACTCAACTACAGTAAGCCTGCACTTTCTGAATAAGTACAAGATTTCTCCATGTTCTCAAGGCAACGCACAGAAAAGAGGATCGTACAACAGAAAGTTATCAAATCATTATTCTAACAAACAACACCACATCTGGAATCACATAGCACTGGGAATTCATTGGTTAGATGTAGTCTGATATATTATTCTGAAATGTAGTTATTTCACCTAAAGAACTCTGAAATCAGTTCTCCTTTTAAAAAGCTGCCTTGACTTTGACCAGTTCCTCACTTTGTATGAATCCAAAGATGCATGTGAAAGCTATTGCAATATACCATCTGGAGATATTCTGTAACTATGCGAGGATCATTGCACTAGCTTATCTACAGCTGTACAATTACCCTATCATAATATGCTATTGCGCATACCTCCTCTTCACAATGCTTCCGTGTTTTGAACTGCTAGTGGTCGAGATGCAAACCTAAGAGCCTGTCTATGGGATTAGGTACAGTTACACAGAAAATCAGCTCACACTGAGCCAAGGGAATATTAAAAAAAAAAATCCAAAGCTGTTTCTGGAGTGCAGCTGCTCTTAGAGTTCCACCTCAGCTATCTAGAGATGTCCACAAGGGTCTTTAAAAAGGAAAGGGAAAAAAAAATATGAAGGAAAAATTGTTTAAAAGCATATTTATGAACAGACTACAACCTGATTTAGGAGAATGGCAAACTGTCATTCAGGAGATTCTCCTGTATTTTTCAAGGCAAGAAGAAATTAAAACTAAGGCTAAAAGGAAAAACAAAGTTTACAGTTATCTGATTTACAGAATTATCTGACAATATTACTCAAATAGCAAGGTTGGGAAATGCCACCTTAGAGGAGGACATTCATATTGACTAGAAACCTAAAAGAGTTTTTGGAAGTGCTCTTGGAAGAGCTCACAGAAGTGATGAATACCCGGCCAATCTAACTCCAGGTTACAGACAAAGCCCGGTATAAAGTTAACTCAGTGCTTAATACAGCCCTTGTGCCCTCCATTAGGAAGACCTAAAACACTTCAGCATCTGCACTTGGTTTAGCTTGCAACTCTGGTGTCCAGATGCTTGTGGAAAGGATTAAACATTTGTCTCATTTTTACTAGGCCCTAACATTTGCAAAACAGTCTGCAATTCTCCCATCCTGCTTTCTTAAAACCAGAATAAAAAACCATCACAATTACACTGGAAAATAACTGCAGGAGATCTTGAAGATGTCTAGCACATCACGTATCTCAAAGAGATGAGGTTCAGAACAAAGGCTTTCTTTATACAAAATTTTAACACTGAAGTTTACTGTTTGTAAGAACGCTCTGAACAATGCTTAAACAAAATTTTTTAAAAAACCCCTCTATCTAGTTTTCAGTCCTGAACACTGCAATGCTCAATTTGGCTCATTTTTCAGTATTAAACCTCGTCTACATCCAAAGGCATAAACTTGTGAAAGTAATTTAAACTTTTTTTTTTTTTTGGAAGGCTTCCCCAGCACAGCCTACCATATTCAATGTATCAGCTCGGTGCCCCATAAAAAGCTTACTGAACAGGAAGTTTTGGGTTTTTTTAATTAAAAAAGCTCCAGTACTTTCCATTCAGAGTTTGAGGCATTAAATCTAGATTCAAGAGGTTTACAAAACTGTTGTGTGTGCAACTCAACACAGTTTAAGGCTGTCTTCTCAACGCAAACTTGACAAAAGCAACTGCACATAAAAATGCACTACCGACTGCACTTTCACTTTCATTTCTTACCCAAATTTATTTTTTTCTGCATATTATACCCAGCAGGTTAGTATATCACATCAGTCACAGGAGAAAATGCATGCCTGTAACTCAGCCTTTCCAATATAAGCTACAGCATCCTAGCCTAAACTACCAACAAAAGTCAGCTTTTACTGAGATATCAGACCTAACGCTGAAGTGCGGACCACACGTTCCCATCTGCCAGCTCTGATGCACAGGGCAGAGACCTACGCAAGAACACAGGGCAGACAGTTTAAGTGGCAAAACCTTAATATTTGCAACAGAAAGATTTATTGGAGATCACGTATCAATGCCCTAATCTGAGTAACACAAAAGCTTACCCTTTTCCACTGCTCCTTACCAGCTGTCACTTGACATCTCAGACAAGGTTAAGACCCTCCATCCTCTCTCTCCTTCAACAGTTCAACCCCACGGATGCAGAGAAAACATCCGTGGGTAGGGGATGACGCCAGGCTACAGGTGGCCTCCACAAGGAACAGAGATGTCTTTGGCAAGAGGCTGTTTACTGCTCTGTATTCAACAGCTGCTACTTACAGCTGTTTATATCCTTCCCCCCTCCTTTACCCATTAATGTGTGAGTGCAAAGAAAGGCTTTAGCGCTTCAGAGCTGGTTACAAACTGGGAAGGCAGTTGAAGGGAGACCATTTTGCGGAGTTCTACATCAGCTCTTCTGTAGAAGAAACTCACACAGGGAATAACAGCAAAAGCATTGGCTTAGTTTCAAAACCAGATCTTTAAAAGCTGGAATGATTCTAAAGCCAACATTTTCATGTTGGCTGGACAACCTTTTTACCCTGTACATTATCCCACCCAAATCCTTAACATAACAGAGAACTCAATTTTTAAGGTATGCAAGAAGTACCCATCTAATGGAATATTGATCTCTGAAGTTCTGCAAATTACTTGAGATTATGATGCCCTTCTCCCCCCACTCCAATGCACACATTTAAAGATCTATGCTGACTGGGAACTTGTTTCACAAGCACAGTGTCTAATTAACAGGAGAAAACTTTAAGTTACTGCAGTCCAAACTTTCTAGTTAGGGAAGCATCAATTCTCCTCTCCTTATAAAAAAAGGACCAGTTCTTAAAACATGTCCAAGACCTCACTAGTAAATGCTGGACATGAACATTGGTATCAAAACATTATTTCCATTTTTAATTACACTCATTACAGAGTATGAATGGAACTTCTGACTATTCAGATAAGCTAAATCTTAAAGAAAATTTAAGTGACGAGAGGTTTTATCTGATGTTGAGTAATTTAATTCTGACTTCTAAAAAACACTGAAGGTCTTCGATACTAGTGCTTCCCAAACTCAAACACTGAAATCTCATTATTTAAAATCAACCAATGCTTTCTGGCTCAACGTGACCCTTCTAACCACCAAGTGCCACAGTTGGACTGCATGATCTACTTGAAGCAGGACTTAAGTCTACCCCTGGATACTCCAAATAGCTGAGGTGAATTAACTGAAGTAAAAAAGGCAATTCAACAGATACAGAAAGCATTTGCAAAGGTTTAAAGCATTTTAACATCAACTGCATTTCATTAGCTAGTTAATCTTAACTTTCTGAGCCCCTAGAAAGACAAATCCAGACATACTTCTATTCAAAGTATAAGAATAACAACTTCAAGTCAGTTAACTATTTTTGAGTAAGCCCAGCAAGCTAAATCCAAGACTGCCTGCAAAAATATATTGTAGGTTTCATCCAGAGAAGAAAACTTAGTTCCAAACAGCTTTTTCTAGTTAAGCCTATTTTTTTTAAATTTCATACTAAGTTCAAAATAAAAGAGTAGCCGTTTGAAACAAAAGTAATAAGTAGGCTTCGTAATCACCTCTACAAAAGCTACATCTTTGGTTAAACTAATACATATTTCTATGCTGCCTTCATTGCTGCGTACTACATCCAATCTCTGAAAAATATTATTATTATGAGCATCTGGAGGAGTCGGGTTAAAGTTGCAGCTAATTATACACCTAGGAAGAGTGCTGGAGGCTACAGACTTGAGGAAAATAGTTATTTTGTCTCCCCTCTGCCTTCTATCTGTACTTAAGTAGCCATAAATGGTTTTGCCACCTTCAGCCTTTAGCTTCCAGGATGCCAACTCCACTTAAGATTTTCTAATAAAATACCCCAACATAATGATGCTGGCTTGTGCTATGCTTAACCAAATGACCATAAAACACAGCAGGCACAAGTTTTCTTAAGGATTTCACTGACAAGACATGTCATGCATACAACTCGTGTATTAATTCTATTTTTAGCCCATCAAAATCACCACTTCGGCCTTCTATACTACCTTGCTTTAATGTATGTGCATAGCAGTGATAAAATGGAGGTTTACCAATGATGTAGCATTCCCAAATCTTCTCAATTTTATGCGTTCCCAATTCCCTGCTCCTACATAAAGGTTTCCCTACTACTGGATCACCATCATTCAAACCAGAAGCGCCAACATGATGCAGCAACTAAGGGATGTGCGTTTAACAGGTACCACTCAACACTCCAGATCAAGACAATGTACCATAAGTATGTATCAAACATTTAATATAAGTTCATAAATTAACATTAATTTGTTCCATTGTTTTTACGATAATTTGGGAAAAATTTCACCTCAGGAAAGAGTTAAAATTAAGAAGTAAATTCACATTATTCATCAGAGTTTTGCCAACTGAATGCGGGCTACCCTGAAGGCAGACAGCACAGATGCCATGATGAGCTCCAGCATAACATAATCTTTCTGGGACTATCTACCTGACAACTACTTCAGTTTGAAGAGAGCTTGGTGTTGCAGAAGTACAAAACCCAACACATAACACACGAATACTGACGTGCTTTCATTCCCAAGTCAAAAGTAGAATTTGCCAGTCACGTTTTAAGTAGGGGTAGTTGTATTCTGAACATGTTAGATACTTCTGATTACATTTACACACACTAACACAGTCTGAAAGTCTGATTTACCTAATACAATAAAGAATTTTATTTTGTTTCACACATCAAGTCCACAAAGAGGAAGTCAGCCAAACAGACTGAAAATACGTTCGCTAGGACATTGGTGATGTCATCTGGTGGAGGAGACAATGAATTCTAGCCCTGACAGGTAACACCACAAGTCAGACTAAATCAGCCACGTGTGATTACAATGTTCTGAGGTCCTGGTCTCTCTTTAGCCTGTTCTGATCTAGTGCCAACAATGTACTACAAGGAAGCAGAGAGTGTCAAGGTCTGGTCTGTGACCTTACGACTGGAAGACGGGGATCCCAGTTTACTGGTGACAAGAATGCCACTCCCTGGCTTTACTGGTTGGCAAGATCAAAATCTAAATTCACAACCACCCTTTTACAAAATTGGCCCTACTATTTTTGGATTTCAGCCTCAATCCCAGTAAACATTCACAATGGTAACCACGGTTGGGAAGAAAGCAACTTGCAAGCAATGCTTTCAGTATAGCAAAACATCACTTTCTTGGTTGGTAAATAAAAAATCAAAAACTGCAAACCCTATTTTGAATTTTGAAGTGTATCTTGTAGCGTGGTGTGATTAAAAAAAAAAACCCCAACCAAAAGAAACCCAAAACCAACCAACTAACCAAGAATCCTAACCCAACCATCTCACCAATCCTGAACTCTAGCACTGGGCAAAAAGGAAGTCTGCTACTACACAGTACCATAGAGTGTAAGGATCAATACAGGACGAGAGACTGCTCATAACAGGCCAAAACTGTGAAGTCAAAGAGATTACTTACTGATTCAAGAATCATGATGAATCATTTTAGGGTTCTGACCATCAGATTACTACGCAAGTGGGAGTTTGCCTTGGTGTATACTTTACAATAAACTCTTACCTGCAGCGCCTGCATGTGTTTCATAAGCATGAGTTGATGACAAAGCATACCAGGGAGTATCCTAGCTGTGTTTCAACCCAAGTGATATCATCCACTAATACTGGGGAACAAGTTCCGATGGCAAATTCAAAAGGAATTGTTTTGAAATTCTTGTGAGAGCGTGGCTGTAATTCAACGACAATTCCTTTAGCTAGCACTAATCCTGAACAGATTTAAAATTTTCACGGATAACAGAACTGTCTTTTCGCTCATAAATTATAAATAACCTCATTTCAACTGAAATATACCCACAAGCACTACTGAAGACATGTAAAATTACAGCAAGACTAATAGGTGGCAAACTTTATACACCGTCTACAAAAGGCACTTTGTACTCCGAAGTGTAGTTCACCGATTTCAGGACACACTGACTTTCTGCCATCTTGGCAGGCTGCGAGATGCCCAAGAAACTCCTCTCGGCTCTGGAAATACGTAAATGCTCCACGTAGCTCGCGCAAGAGCATAGATCAACTGCGACTTCCCGGTAAAGCCCCAGCCCTTCCATCACGTCTGCAGTCACATCCCAGCAATAATTCCCAAACCCGAAACGCTGCCGCCCGGAAACCCTACAGCTGCCCAAGCGCAACCTCACGTCGGGAGACTTCTTCTCTGGGAGAGATTTTAAAACAAACAAATCAACAACAAACAACTAAAAAAAAAAACAAACCCAAACAAAACTTTCATCACCTCGGCATTTTTTCCGAGTTAGCTGCGAAGTTACTCCACCCGGCTCCGATTGTGCAACGGGGAGCCGGCGGCGCGGTGCGCGCTCCCGCCCGGCGCGGGGGGCGAGGCGAGGCCAGGCGGCAGCGAGCCCCGGGCGGCGGGAAGGCCGAGCCGGCCCCGCGGCGGAGGGGCGGGGGGAGAACGCGGGGAGAGGCTGGCGCGGCGGCAGCTGCTCCGGAGCCGCCGGGAGCGCGGACGTGCGCTGAGTGTGTGTGTCATGTTATTGCAGAAAGCGAGAGATCCCGGAAAGAGCCCGGACCAGGCGAACCCGCCGCCATCTTACAATGCGGGAAAGAAGTTGCACGCCAGAGGGGAGAGGCCGACCCGAGAGCCCGGCTGCCTGCTCCGGGGAGGGCCGCGATGGGACCGAAAGCCCCTCCAGTAACACACGTACCGGAACCATCCGGGCCGGCCAGCGGCCGAGGAGCGGCGGCGGCGACACCACCGCCGCGCCGGGGTGGCTCCGGGTCGCGCTGACATTTGAGCGTCCCCGGGAGCTGCCGCTTCCCGCCCGCCGCCCGCGCCCCGGCCCCAACCGAGCCGCCTCCCCTGTCCTCCGGGAAACCCGGCCGACCTCCGAGGTCCCGGGACTAGGCCCGGGGACAGCGGCCTCGCCGGAAAGAGACGGCCGCTGTCCGGCCTCGCTCCGCCGGCCTCGCTCCGCCGGCCTCCCGCCTCCCCCTTCCCTCCCCCAGCCGAACCCGGCGGGCGCACCCCGAAAGCCGTGCCCCTCTCCTGCCGGG
>WKFP01013502.1:0-53873 GCA_011057875.1 Pterocles orientalis | reverse complement strand
GAGGAGGAGCCGCGGCGCTCACCTTGTTGATGCGTTTCAGCGCCATTGTGTGCGAGTGCCGCCGCCGCCGGGCCCGTCTGTGCGCCGCGGTGACTCCGCGCTCCGCTCGCGCCGAGGGGGGGGCCGGGAGAGAGGGAGCAAGCGAGGAAGAGGAGGAGGAGGAGGAGGAGAAAGGCGGAGATGGGGGAGGAGGAAGCTGCACTTCTCCTTCCTCCGGAAACAGCCGAGGGGGGCGCACGACCGGAGCGCGGCGGCCGCCCAGAGCCCTGCCTGCGGGCAGCGAGGCCGTGCGCCGGGGAACCTGCCGCGGGGAGCGCTCCGCCCGCCGCACCGCGCCGCGCCGCTTCACCGCCCCCCGTCACCGCCGGGAGGAGGAGGGGGGTGCGGGGGCAAACCCGAGAGGCGCCGCCCGCCCAAGAGAGAGGGCGAGAGAGCCCAGCACCGCCGCCGCCGCTGGCCAGGCCCAGGCTCCACAGGGGGGCGGGAGGCGGAGCAGGCGGGAGAGCCGGGGCGGGGCAAGACACGCCGCCAGCGCCCCCCGCCGGGGGCGAAGGGGAGAGGGGACGGGACAAGCGCCTCCTGGAGGGCCGGGCCTGCGCGCCGCCTGGGCGTGCCTTGGACCCTTCCGCCCCTTGGAGCGCGGGGGCGGGGACCATGTCGCGAGCGGTAGGCACGACTGCCGCGCCGGGAGGGAGGGGCACGAAGGTTCTTGGGCTGCCCGCGGGCGCCCCGGGGAGGGCACCGCCCCATGGCGCCGTTGTACTGCTTCTTGCCGCCGCCCGAGCGGGGCTGCCCGAGGATTCCGCTGCGGCGGGTCGGGCGCGGGCCCGCGGCAGGCCCCTGGGTGCGGCAGCGCAAAGCGCTGACGATAGGACCCTGCCCTGCCGTAGCCCTCCCACGAAATGGCGGCGGGGGCCGCCGGATCTACATATGTGCACTGACGCGGCGGCTCGATATCCCTCCGCGTATTAGGCGGCCTCCGCAGTTGTCTGTCAGCGCTTGAGTGTGTCACCAGGGGAGGGGAGGTGACGCGCCTGCGGCCTGTCGCCCTCGGACCGCGCTGGTGGCCGGGCAGCGCCTGCCTCAGCCAGCGGAGCCTGCCTCCTGCGGCCGTTGTTCCCTCGGCTGTGCGGATGCACCGGTGGCTGCGCGGCCGGGAAGGGACTAGTTCGAGCGGCCGGGAGGGGAGGAGCGCAGCTCAGGCGTGCTTCCGCCTCGGAGGAACACTGAGGTGTCCGCGCCCCGTGCCGCTGCGGGCTCGGCGGGACGCGGAGCGAGGGGGGTGCGTCGGCGGGAGGCGCGGGGTCCCTAACGCAAAGGGGTCCGTACCGGTGGGTATGGCGGTAGTGAAACAGGTAAAGGTCTGCGCTTGGCCAGAAGAGAAGCGGCATCGGCAGGAAGGGCAGGCCTGGCGCACGAGTGATGGGCCTGGAAACGGACAACTAAATCGGAGTTTCTCGGCGCAGGGGAAAAACAACCACGAAAGAGAAGATACAGTAACATAGGCTGTCAGGGCAAGGGCCAGGGGCATCAAGCAATCTTTTAATTTGCAACACTTCCTGCTCCTTGGAGGCTTTTTAATTTCTGCAATGCAGGTCGACAGATCAGTCTCAGCTAAGCTCTTCTTTCTCGCAATAAGGAATTGTGTGGATTTATGAATAGTTGTGGACATGGGGAAGGACTCCTACCCCACTTCCCTGAAATAACACACAGAGGAAGCTTGCCAGGCTGCTTTTCTGCTGTAATGAGGGGATATATCATATTAATAAACGTGGCGTTTGCTGTCCAGGGACTATGGAGACGTAGCTCTCTAAATCTGTTGCACTGAACCGAGGCTGCATTCATTACCGTGTCTTTATTGTACTACTGTTCATTTTCTTCCTGTCAAGGATGCTAGTTATTACTTGTCTGGAGAAGGCAGCATATTCAGAAAACCAGATTGTGTAACAAAGTTTTCAGTATGAAGCTGGAGAATAGCCAGCGGTGAATTAGGGGAGCAATGCTCTTTTATTTTAAAAATAGTACTGTGGTTTGACTGATGTAGTTTTTTAGCATTCATATCATATACGGGCTAAACAATGCCTTGTAAAGTCCAGTTATCATTCTGTGATCACCTAAACCATTCCTAGGAACTTCCTCATGCAGTCCTCATTTTCTGCTTATTATTTTAACTGTACTGAATAGCATATTCAGGAAGCGTAGTCTCAAAAAATATTTCATTAATGTTCTTATCATCTTAGTCAAGAATATAGCTGAAAAACACCTTGCTCTTCCTTGCCTGTTCCAAATCACTAGTTTATCTTTCTGTCACAGACATCTTCCTCTGCCTTGTAAATTGCTTACAAACTTCCTGAACTTTTTCATTATTGTTTGTCATTTCAGGAGATTTAGGTACTTAACAGTATTCTAGTTCTACATTTTTAATTATTATTTGAGATTAATGACCTCTAATATCACTCTACATTAAGAGTTTTGATCTGGCTTGCGATTCACATTTTACTGTATAATGAAAGGCATGAAGAACAGCACAAACATACCGCTAACTGTGTAATTTAAGACAACAGGAATCGTTAATCTGGTAAGTCAAGTTTTGTTTGTGTGCCTTTCAACAGTTACCTGTTAACATCTTTAGTAGCATTTGACCCCCAAAAGAATTTAAAATGTATTGGATAGTTCTTGTTTATAGCCATTGCTTAGAAACAGGATCAGGTTTGCATATTTTATTTTAGTATACCTGTTTAGACAAACACTTTTATTACACTCATTTTTTTGAACAAATATGTCAATTTTAATAGTTAAATACACCTGAGAAAAAGAATAAAAAACAATGACTTGTTGTGTAGGCATGAAAAACAAGATGCATGCTCACAGTTCTGTGGCCATTTCTGCAAGTCACAGCACACAGTCCTGCCTGGACAGCATTACACTTGTCACCCTCATCTCTTTTTCCTCAGATTGTGAGGTAAAAATAATGTATTTTCCCCTCAGCATTTGGAAATAAATAAACTCTTTTTTTTTTGCTTCAGTAGGAATACTCAGGCAAGTAATTACAACCTTAATTTAGTGGTGTGCCATACATAAAGAGTTTCTCACCTTTACCATACGCAGCAGGTGTACTATAACACTACTCGCACAGACACCTCATCTAATATAAAATGCAAAAGGCACAGATGATGGTTCCTGAATATGGGTGTTGCAACTTATTGTGGAACTACCCAGTCTATGTGGGTTTGCTTAATTTTAATTTGATTTTTGAAGCTAATCCTCAGAAGTGGCTGAAGAGAGGTATTACCCTGTCTGATCCCCATATGGTTAGATTTTCAGAGGTTTATTACGCAAAATGTCTCAGTAGATGTGGCATAGTAATAAACAGTTTGCACAAAAACACTGAGAACAGACCAGCTCACTTGAACTCCATCTTTGAATTAGTTTGCTTTTTCAAGTATGGTGTTACAGAGCCAAGCAGTTCATAACCAAAGGCTGAATTTGCCAGTTGATTTCAGCTGCTTTGCAATGGTTGAGCAGATCAAGCGTGAATGGAGATTGCCTTGGTGCATTGTTACAGCGCTTCCCCTCAGCATAGAGGGGACTTGAGGGAAAAGCAGGCCAGCCTTAGCATACACGTTAGTGCAGCTTGCTTGCATGTCAGTGTCAGTTTTCCACTTCTGCTTGCCTGAGACTAGCCATACTTACATTTGAGCATGCTATGCTACCTGTCTCCAAAACAGGTGGAGCAACTGAGCACCCTGGAGAGCAAGCAGCATTCTCTACAGGACACTTCATATGGCTGAGAGGAAAGGGGGAAACAAGATGTAAAATGTTTCCAGAAAGATATTCCTTTTTAGGAAAGAAAAAAAAAGCACTTCAACAAAAACAAGACATCCTTCTTATTAGTCCAGCCGGTAGATCATTATTAGTTCCTTTTTGGAGGAAACAAAACACAACAGCTTCTGCTGCTGGAAAACAAAGTGCTAAGAAGGTGAACAACAACAACAGCTAGCTTCTCCCTGTTTGGCTATATTACCAGGCCTCAATTTTCAGCATCCTGTCCAACTTGTTTTTCCTTTAATTATCATAAATCAAGCTTGCAGTCAAATCCCTCTTTAATCTGAGCAAAACTCACCTTATTGGAGACCCTTTTGATTCAGTGGAGACCACAAAGAATAAGATCACAGAAGAAAGCTGGTAAAATAAATTTGTTCCATTGGCTTTTTTTAACACAACAAATAAAAAGGCTGAATTTGCAAACCTGAGTGCCATTACATGACAACGAAAGAAAAACAGGTTTGGCGATGTCATTGGGTTCCACCTGTGTTTTAAATACCAAAAATCAGCAGCCCTTCCTGTGTAGCTGGGGGTTTCCCCCATTCAAGAATGATGGCAAGGTCATACTTACAGCCTTTGTACTGGGTGCTCGGTTCCCTGGCTGTTACATCTGGGACCATTATGTTGCCTTCTGTTAGGAAGAAGTAGTAAAGCCCTTTCACATCTGGAATCCAGCCCAAGGTCAATGTGTTAGGCAGCGGTCAGCTTTCTAAAGAATATAAGATAAAAGGTAACTTCTATATTGCAACTTGGCAATTCTTCATCTCCCATTGTTTCTTCAACAGCTTCTCTGACATTCTCACTGAAACATTTTCCAAGCTATTCCACATTTCCTTTGCATAGTTGTGCTTTTTGTCTCACTGCTAGGTCATGGGGCAAAACACTGAGTCTCTACATCAATCTATTTTAAGTTGCTGCTGCTCTGTGTAGGGAGTTGTAAGAACTAACTTTTAAGTCCACATATGAATCCCAGTTTTCACTTGAGTGCTTTGTTGAATAACAGCATGCTACGGTTTCATGGCTGGCACAAGGTCATGTGAGATTCACAAGAATAGAAAATACTTCAGTAACTTACACCAAGATCAACAGACCAAATTTCTCCACAAAACCTTCCGGTCTTCAGGATTTTGTTTATCACTTTTTTATCTTCATAGTGACAACATAGTTTCATGTCAGTTGACAAAGTTTTTTCTCTTCTCTTGAAATCCTTACAGAAATTAAGAACTATTTTACCACAAAAAGTTTTGACAATGTAAAATTAATTATGTTATTTTCACAGACTTAAATAACAGAATCTCTGGAAATTGCTACAGGGTATTTATCAGCATTCATACAGAGTATTCATTTTTTTTCCCAGCAAAACTACCATTTGATCTAAATGAAAAAAGATATTCCTTTCAAGTCAGCAGCAGATTGTGTCAACAAGAATGTTCATTTTCTGTG
Source organism: Pterocles orientalis (assembly GCA_011057875.1). Classification (NCBI taxonomy): domain Eukaryota; kingdom Metazoa; phylum Chordata; class Aves; order Pterocliformes; family Pteroclidae; genus Pterocles; species Pterocles orientalis. Next base: position 48,605 of record WKFP01013502.1, on the reverse strand, counting down.
CTGATTCAGGCTTATGGATGTTGAAGCATGAAAGTCAGATGAGCATAGTTACAATGCCAATTTTGTAACTTTGAAAGTCTTGTTGTCATGCAGTTTTTCTTCCTTTGTATGAATTCTTTACATTCCCAAATAAACACAAATATATATATATACACACATATACGGCAAAATAGCATCTTAAAATAGGGGTGGGAAGGGCTGAGCAATTAGTCACAGTTGCTAAAACAAGGTAACAGGCTGAATTCAGCAGATGAAACCCCTCTCTGGAGCATATCGGAGTTTTATCAATTTCAGTAGGCCAGGGTACATCGGTTGGAGATCTCTTCAAAAAGGTGTTTAATGGTGACCTACTTTACCACATCCCTTTGGAGGTGGTTGCTTTTCCTTGTTACACCTGGTTTTTGATCTCTCAGGCTGCCTTCAGACTGCGTGCTATGTCTGTAGGAGTTACACTGTTAACGAAAATGACTAAACTCTTCTATAGCAGTTTTCAGCAGTATTTAATTTGGTCTGTTGTTTTTACTAGGGGAGACATCAAAGGACTCCCTGAAGCCCTTTCAAGATACCTCTATTTTTATTACTTTGACATAATTGATTACTAGTCAGATTTGGACCATCCTAATTCAGTTGCTCCTCCGATGCTTCCAGGATGCAAATGTACTAAGCAAACCTCAACTTTTGAGGAGTGTTTGGGTTTAACAAATTATTTGACTGGTGGGTGTACCTACCACACTAGAAAAGTTGCTAATCCAGCTAAAATATTAAGGATTCAAGTTAATTATTGAATCAGGCTAGTTAATATACTTCACAGGCTCCCTAGTATAGGCAAGGCTGTTCAGAATTCACAACATGCTGCACTGATTGATTTGGAGAGTTCCATTCACCTGGCTTGCTACATGCTAAGTACAATTTTCATTGTTTAATTAGAGTTACAGGGTATTAGTTAGCCTCTCTTGGCCATTCCTCTTCTTCTGACGAAGTCCTACTGGTGAATCCTTCACATATTGATAGCTCAATAAACGTTACACTTCAGCAGAAGTAGCAGGTTGACTTTCTGTCACTCGTCATTTAGAGGTGTTTTTTTTCCTTTGTAGAACATTCTTTCTCTTCCCCCCCCACCAATTCTGTTTTATACAAAATAATGCTATGTTTCCCTGGGGAAGTTACTACATAGTCTTGTAGATTGCAGTGTTTTAATTGGTTGATGCTATATTGACTTAATTTAAAATAATGACTGAAGTAAATAAAAAAGGCCACAGAAATACTTCAGAGGTTTTTTTCTGTTTTTTGTTTGTCTTTGAACTGACAGGAGTATATCCCGGGTATTTAGACAATGGATTTAACTAGCCCGCTATTGTGCGTTACTAGGAGTCTTTCCACTTCTCATTTTGTCTGTTTCATCTTTCAAGATTTGTCTCATCTTTTCAGTTTTAGGTATGTCCCAGTTAATCATACTATGTCCAAGAGCTGGCTTAGACCTCGAATATCCAGGTAATTACAGTCAAATATATCTCTTAGAAGAAAGGAATATTATTCTTGTTTGCTGTCATATTGTAATTTGGGAAATATTGTTCATGACTCTAAATCACTAGTACTGAAATTAGCCAGTTATTACACTGTTCATCATTATGGTTAGGGGGATGGATCAGGGCAGTATTTCAGAGAGGTTGGGTTGTGACACACATGGTAGTCATGAAACATGGTCAGGTGTTGCCAAGTTGTTGAAAATTTTGCAAATTATAAAGCAAAGACAACTTAGCTTCTGCATTCCTGGTGATTTTTATTCTTCAGTGTCAAGCATGCTATTACATAGAATTGTCACTTTTTTTTTTTCTTTGGATAATGGGACATCATCTTAAAAAAAAACAACACTGAAAAATACTGGCTTAAGGAGTTGGCAGTGGGATCCAGGATACTAATTTTCTCAGTCATAGCAATTTAAATTCAAGTTAACAGGAACCTTACAGCAACCTGTACTGGGTTGAAGTACAGAATTTATATAAAATACTGTCAATATCTTTACAAGTAAGTGAGGTAGTAACTTACAAATCTTCTAGAGAACAGCCAGCTACCTAAATCTGAAAGTGTGCTGTGCTATAGCTGCCCTGTGGTCCAGAGGACAGGGAGTGCCTGGAAAAAAATAGAAAAGAAAAAACATTGCTAAGATAAGAATAAAAGAGGCTCTATTAGTCTTATTTACCTGCTGTAGTACTATTTCATGTCATTGCCTTGGAACCAAGACAGCCACTTTTTTCTTGCTTTCATCTCCATCCTTTCTACATATATTTGTTGCATGAAATTTAAGAGGCATGGTGTTTTGGGGTGGTTTTTTTGGGGGGGATTTCTTTCTTTTCTTTTTTTTTTTTTTTCTCCTCTTTGTTCCTGTGAGATGACAGAAGGAGCATGGGTTACTGTCAATGCCAGACCTGGCTAACCTTGAAAAGTGGAGACAAGCTCAGAAATCTCCACAGCACTGTTCTGACACAGCAGCCTGAGAAAGAATGATCAACTGCTGTTTTACTGCAGTGTCAGTGGGCATGGAGACACAGGAAGAACGTAAGAGCAGAGTGCACACGTATTGCAGAGATCATGTACTCTGTCCTCGGGGGGAAGCTGGTAGTTCTTGTGCTATAATTAGCCACTGCCAACAAATGCATATGGCATCACAGGAATTTGTCTTGTGGCATTCTCACCTTTGCCTTCCAAAATGAAGGAAATGCCTTTCAGTGACAGCTATTACGCCAAGGGAGTAAAGTACTAAGGGAACAAATATACCCTTAGTTGCCTGGTCAAGGATGTACACTCTTCCCTGACAGCAATGATCAATGCAGTTTAAACGGGAATGGTGAACGGTCCCCTGATGAGAATATATTGACATATATATAGCTTTTTTCCCCTGGAATTCCCATCATAAGAGAGTGGCTTGCAGTGTTTAATAGTGGTTTTACTTCATGTCTGTTCATTTAGCAGCGCGTACTTCCCAGGTTATGTCAGCTTTGTCCTCTGTAGGTCCTGTAAGGGAGGATGGATGTATCTGTTTTCCATCATTGCAGCTTCCTCCCAGGGGACAATCTGGGGCTTTTGCAGCCTGGTTTATTGCAACAAACCAGGCAGAACCTGCCACAAAGCAGTAGCGTATCTGGTCTTTTATGAGCATATTAGTGAATCCCAAGGATACTTGTTCTGATTTGAGTAAAACTGTTATGAATTAGCAGCTCCCTGGAAGCCAATAAGGTTCCAAATCTGTGCAAGTCTCTGTGTGACCAGTGATCAGATCAGTCTGGATCCTCATGAGCAGTACATATCGGATCAGCTGCCTGATGTGGATGGAGAGACTGGATGATTCATGTAATGGGTCAAAATTTAAAACTCATTGCAATACTATATTTACTGTGTACTTTCTTATGAATCATTAGTGTTACTCGAATGATGATACCTACAATAGTTTCATTTCATACAACTTGTTACTTTCTAAGCTTTAAATAAAGGCAGTTGAAATCAGTTACTTAGTGTAACTGAGTGGATATCCATAGTTTAATCTTGTGCTATTTTTGCAAATATTATTGTAGCTCTATAAACCACTACTGTGGACCAGTGCTTATCACTGCATAAAAAGACAGTTCCAGCTTGGAAAAAAAAACATACAATGTAAGTAGAAAGCAATTGAACTTTATTTGGGGATGTCTAGGAAATTAGCACTGAATGCCTGTATTCTTTCTTGAGTTGTGGTTTTCTTCAACTTTGTTTCGTACCCCCAACCCATAAATCATGGATAACATTTCCCACTCCCCAGCAGTAGTAGTCAGAAGACAAAATTAAAATGTTAAACTTGTGGCTGATAGATAGATCAAAGCATGGTGTTTTTCTTTAATAAATAAAAACAGTGTCTACTGCTCTGTTCTCTCATGCATGACTTTGCCATGCTGGAACTTGATCCAATTCTTAGAAACCTTGCCATTTTTCTTTACATTTCATTATTTTCACAAATTAATTTGCTACAATCTGTGACAATAAATAGCACTCTAAACGACAGGGAATTTTAAAATTCAACAATAATACACGCTATTAGTAGGACACTGCAGTTACATAGGCAATTACAATAGCACCTGCTTTCAAAATACAATAGTTACATTGTAAAATTCTTGGACATTAGTTAGCTTAGAAAGTAATATAATGCTATTTTAGTAGCAATTTTATAATATGAAAATTATGCTATCACAAATTACCCTATTGATTCTATTATAAATGTTATTTGTTTCCTTAACTCAGTTTTCTCTCAAACACTTTGCCCACCGCAAAGTGTTTTCAGTGAACACCAGCAGAAGTGATTTAACATGCCAGGTCTCAGAGTCAAGTGAAAGCATGACAATCTTGGCTTTCTTCTAAAGGCAATTAAAGCCTCTGGATGTAAAAATAAGAAATGAAAACCTAACCTGCAGGCAATGCAATTGTAACTTGCTTGCACTGTTCATAAGCATAAAATAGAGGAAAGTAACCTTATATACATGGTTTTACATTATGGTTTACATTATGGTTTACATTTTTAAGCCAGTCTCCTCACTTTTTGAGATTCAGCTGTTTAATAGTTGGATGTTGACAGTGCTGCATGACTGACTGATGGAGATATCACATGAAATAAACCACAGTTCCTACAACCCTTCTGGGGTGTAATGACTTTGCTTGCTTTTGGGGCAGTGGAAGAGAGAGATATCTCTGCATACAGCAGGAACAGCAGCTAATCAAACCCCCCTGTGAAATGATTAGAATACAAAGGGAGAGATCTAGCTCCCTCCTAGACAGAGGCTTGTGTTTGCTGATCACAGAAGCCAGCCCTTTGGTGACAGGATAGTTTTTAGTTGACAACAGTAGTTTTGCCTGCTGCTGAGATTATTCCAGGCGCTCATTATTGGAAAACAGCAATGCCAGATCCAAGAAAATGGTTTTAACAACATGAGACATCCTGTTGATAGAAAAGTTCATTACCCTGAAAGAGTGCTGAGCAAATTACTGTACTACTTAAGCTTGTTTTAGAGATGGAAAGACTGCGCATCTGCTACCTCAGAACCTTTCATCTTTTATCCTTACTGGTGTGTGTCAGGACTGGACCCCTACCCATCCCCTGCTGGATGATCTATGTTTACTCTCAAACAATGGGCAGAACATTTTTAAAGAAGAGACACCACCATGTCTATGAACAGCTTGGGCAGAGCATGTTGGAAGAAAAGTTCTTTTGTGAAGGAACATCAGCGAGTTGTTAATGTTCTGAGTGACAGCACACCTGCTGAGGTGGGCATGGGTGCTGAGGGCTGGAGTTGTCTCCCTGGTGGAGAACCAGCTGCCCCTCCCCACGAAGCTAACCTGGATGCAGGGCTGTTGCGCCCCCCAAAGGTCAACCCTTTACCTTCCAGCTCTTTCCTACTCTGTCTTCTGTCTAATGTTTTTGCAGTTGCTGAGGTAAATAAAATTGGGTTGTATTGTTCCTTGAGTCATTGTCTGACTCCACCTAGCCCATGCTCCTTTTTGAGGAATCACAAAAAACCTCTCTCGACCGTCTACTGTAGTGGGGCATGACACTTTGGTAAACTGGAAAAATAAATAAATATAATTTATAAATATTCTTTTCCTTTGCAAATCTTAGTGTTTTAGATAAATGGGTAAGTATTATCTCCTTTTACAGCTGAATTAAAGGCACAAGAAAATTAAGCAATTTTTGAAGGGTACCAAGACGAGGAACACAACCAGCTTCTTTTCACCTGTGCTCAGGCTGTTGGACCAGGACCAACGAGGTTGTGGGTGCTGAAGGCAACTCTCATTTCTATGGTGAGCTGGACCAATGCAGCTATGTTTTAGGGATATTATGCTTGGCAGAATAGACTCTGTCAAACATGATCTGCATCTGTGCCATGAACTTTTCTACCATTCTCATCAAAGCATGCATAGTAGTAAGTTAATGGGGCTGGTTCTCTTTTGGGCTGTGTTTTGGGAATTCCATGTAGAAAACCTGACCTAGTACTAACTATGTATATCTCTTAATGTGGCCTCCATGCTTTATCTTATCTGTAATGTTCTTGCTAGATAAAAAATGCTGGTGACAGAGGATACCTACTGCTGAAAGCAATAATCATATTTCAGTATCGGTGACGTAGGTTCTGTTCAAGTATCTACGCTTGAGCTTTTTCTGCTGCTATTTTTATTATTCCTGTATGTCCTACCCAGTACCAGAGTTTCAGTGGCCAAAATCAGTATGAAACACATAAGCAGAGGCAGTCTCTATTTCTTAACAGTTCTCAAGCTGACACTAAATATGCAAGAATGAATGGTTGCATATTCCTCTCCCTAAAAAAGCTCAAAAATTTTCCACATACCCAACAGCACTGAGATTTGAGGCAAGGTTGAAAAGGATTCTGATAAAATCCTGAAGAAGCAATCTGCCTGTGGCATAAGAAAATCCACACAGGGTGTTAAACACACGTAACAGAAGGAAGACATCACACCTGCCTGGTAAACCTCCTGATGTTGGCTGATCTTAAATTCTGACCTCATAATGTGGTCCCTGAAGACAACTACTGCGTAAAACCCTGTTCTCTTACAGAATCACAGAATGGTTTGGGTTGGAAAGGACCTTAAAGATCATTGAGTTCCAACCCCCCTGCCACCGGCAGGGACACCTCCCACTAGCCCAGGTTGCTCAAAGCCTCATCCAGCCTGGCCTTGAACCCCTCCAGGGATGGGGCATCCACAGCTTCTCTGGGCAACCTGGGCCACTGCCTCACCATCCTCGTAGTGAAAAATTTCTTCCTAATGTCAAACCTAAATCTACCCTCTTTCAGCTTATAACCATTACCCCTTGTCCTCTCACTCCACTCCCTGATAAAGAGTGCCTCCCCATCTCTCCTGTAGCCCCCTTTCAGCACTGGAAGCTGCTATTAGGTCTCCCTGGAGCCTTCTCCAGGCTGAACAACCCCAACTCTTTCAGCCTGTCCTCACAGGGGAGGTGCTCCAGCCCTCTGACCAATTCTGTGGCTCTCCTCTGGACTCTCTCCAACAGGTCCAGGTCTTTTTTATGTTGGGGGCTCCACATCTGAACACAGTACTCCAGGTGGGGTCTCACGAGAGCACAGCAGAGGGGGAGAATCCCTTCCCTCGACCTGCTGGTCATGCTTCTCTTGATGCAACCCAGGACACGATTGGCTTTCTGGGCTGCAAGCGCACACTGACAGCTCATGTTCAGCTTCTCATCCACCAACACCCACAAGTCCTTCTCCTCAGAGCTGCTCTCTATCCATTCTCCACCCAGTCTGTATTTGTGCTTGGGATTTCCTCGACCCACGTGCAGGACCTTGCACTTGGCCTTGTTGAACTCCATGAGGTTTGCATGGGCCCACCTCTCCAGCCTGTCCAGGTCCCTCTGGATGGCATCCCTTCCCTCCAGCGGGTCACCACACAGCTTGGTGTCATCGGCAAACTTGCTGAGGGTGCACTCGATCTTCTGCATGACTGAGCAAGCCTGCAGCTTACATTTTTCCCCCTAAGTCAAGCAGGAAGTCTGTGACCAAGTTAGAGAGTGAACACGCATCTCCTGAGCCCCAGTTCAAACTGGATTTCTAAAGACCATTTTTTGCCCTCCTTTCAGTTAAGAATCTTATTCAGGTTTCATTTTCTTTGTAGTTTTTCCATAATCTGTGACTTTAGCCTTTCATATATCAAAACTGTTCATCACTCATGTCAGCTGATACTTACGCGGACAGGCGAGGCGCAGTGAGAATGGTTCCTCTCTGCAACATGTGCAGATTGTCTGGCAGTGGCCTGAGTGGAGCACTGATCAAAGGCAGTGCAGCAGGGCTCAGGAGCTTTAGTGAAATGTCAGCTGTGCTCTCAGTATCGGTATCACAGCTAGCATCCAGAGAAGACTGGAAAAGCAGAAGAAAGGGAGAAGGTGGGAAAGACAGAGGGTCTCAATGTGAAATTCGGAGCTGGAGGATTTACCTTATGTGTCTTCAGCCTTATGTGTTCTTCCCTCTGAGAGTTTCACAAACAAGGTTACATCATGACATCTGATTTGTAACCTTTGCAGAATAATCAAGCGTTCTGCTCTTTCATTATCTTGTCTAATAGCAGGCATTTACCTACACAAGAAGAATAATCTTAGGACGTCAGACATAGTCATTAACAAGAATAAACTTACGTGAGGCAGGGAACTAAGACACTCTGAGATCACAGGAATGTTTTCAGTAGCTAAAGAAGATGATTCGTCAGGAAATGTTAATGTAGGGTCACAGGTAGAAAAGTAATATTCAGGTCAGAAACAAAGACAAGCTGGATTCGTATGACTTAAACCTGGCTTCTGGTATTTGGGTTTTTTTGCCTTAGGTCTTTATGGTGATTTTAACTTTTAATTAAGATGATCCTGAATTGATCCTTCACGCAAACTAGTGAAAGAGATCTGGTGCTGGGCTTGTATATCCTAGTCAATACAAGGCAAACATGACTGCTGAGTAGATTCAGCCAAAGACAGACCAGCGGGTTCAACTGACTCAATAAATACCTATAATTACTCTTTCATTGCTTTGCTCAAGCTTATTAACCTACCTCAAAACTTCTTAATTACCAATTCTGGGCCAGCAGGAATAGTACACATTGATATGGGCAGATATGGTACGGTTCTCGTACACTGAGGGGGGAGAAAGAACTCTGCTCCAGTCAAGATCATGTAAGGAAGGAGATACATCTTCTGGAAGGATTGCACTGCTTCAGCTTTCCTGAACGTGCTTGTGTTCTATGCTATATACTATATCACAGATTTACGCCGAGGAGCAAAGCGTCTTGAACCAAAATTTGTTGAACTCATGACCAAGGGACTAACGCAAGAATTTTCAGGTCTGTCTGGATTGTCTAAATTGTCCCGGAATGGCTGAATACTTGCAATTTTTTTCAGCAGGCTATACTGGGGCAATTTTCTATACCAAAATAATGAGTGTCCTTGACATAGAATGAGATAAAACTAAATAACGCGCTCAGGGATACAGCTTGTTCTGCGAAAACTGTTGCCAAACATGAGGCAGACAGGCCTCTCTCTGTAATATTAAACCTCTCAGCACTCACGTTATCGCACCTCAGAAGAGTTACGATACCATATGAAAAACATCATTCCTACGAAGAAAAATTTTCCATCTTTTACTTCAGTGTTTTTAAGACTGTCAACGTGAAATACAACTTTAACACAACAGGGTGATGACAGGTAACACAGAACCTATAAATCACACGCCGCACATTATTAAAGTCGCTCTCCCTCACCTCCCTACCTACGCCTTCAAGTGAGGCCTGCCCAGGTTACGCCAGGCCCAAGCGCCCAGCCGGACACCCCCACGGCCCGCAGGCCGCTCGCTGCCGCCACGCCGCCTCAGGAGAAACGCTGACTCAGGAGGCTCCAGGCTCCGCCCGCCTCACCTAGACCACGCCCCCTCGATTCGCCCGGCCCGCCCCGGCCCGGCCCGCCCCCGGCCCCACCGCCCACCGTGCTCCGCTCGCGCCGCCTCTCCTTGCTGCCTGTAACGGCCGGCACCGCCCGCGCGCCTCCTCGCGGCGGCAAGGCTCCCGGCGCCTGCGCGGCAGCGCCTCCCCTCGGCGCCCGTTAGGAAGCGCGGCTGGAGCGGAGGGCAGCCGGGTGTGTGCCTGAGCGCATGCGCACGCGAGGCCGGCACGGTGTCGCCCCGCTCGCGGCGCATGCGCGGCGGCAGGAACGGGGGAAGCGCGCGGGCCGTTGAGCGGGCAGGTGGCCGCGGAGCGTTACTCTCCCTCCCTGTCCAGCGGCAGCTGTCATGGTGCTGGAGAGCCTGGCCCGCATCGTCAAGGTGCAGCTGCCCGCGTACCTCAAGCGCCTGCCGCTACCGGAGAGCGTCGGCGGCTTCATCCGCCTCACAGGTAGGTGGGGAGAGCGGGGGACGCCGGCGGCCGCGACCCCCTCCCCGCCCCGCCGGCCCCCGCGGGTGGCGTGAGGGGCGCGGCAGGGCCCAGGCGGGCGGCGCGCTGCTGCCCGGGCTCCGGCACATCACGCGGGCCTGTCCTTCCAGTCCTCGCCTCAGGCATCGCTCGCTTTGTCCCGGCCGCGCTGAACAAGTTCTCTGGCACAGCGGGCGAGCCCCAAACCTTGAATCGCCGTTCCGCTGTTTCGGCAAGGAAAGTTATTGAGCAAGACGTTTAAGATGCCTTGTGGGTAAATTATAACAGAGTAAAATGTAACGACAGAGTGAAACTTACCAGGCCCCTCGGTCCCTGCTCGTTTGCAATGTACTTAAATTTTTTCTCTGTGCAAGTACCAGCAAGTCAGAGGCCAATGCACATAAAGAAAACGTGATTTTAGCTGAAGGCCTAAAATACTGCGTCTTCGTTTGCTTAAAAGGTTAAAGAGAGCGTCTATACTGATTTAAAAAAAAAAAAAAGGTATGTTTCTGGGAGCCTGCTGCATACACAAAATTAGGGTTTTTAACTTAGTAATTTTTATCAGTATTTTCTGGGTGAGGGAGTGGAAATACTTATTGATTAATCATAGTCCTATCCAAGAGCGAACAAGAAAGAAAACTAACTACAAAGTAAATTCTTCAGGTGTTCAGTGCATTTCAGGGGAAACTGTCCATTTGTAAATTGGAACTAGCTGAGCCCAGGCTCAGCTATGATAATACAGGCAGAACCTCGGGTAATGATTGGTTTGGTGATAATAAATAAGAGGAATACCCTAACAGAAACTCCCTAGAAGCAGAAAAAGTCTTTAAACTGTAGAACCAACCTTATATGTTTATCTAAGGTATTTGACTTTAATAGTGCTGGGAAATTATTTAATTTAAAACAGGCACAATTTCTTTAAAACCAGGCGTGAATACTTTTTTCCAGCATGTTTATGCTGCTTGTAAAGTCTCATCATCTTTCCCATGACAAGGAAACACGGTTTAAATGAACTGTTTTTTCCCCACAACTGCTCTCTCTTCTGAAAATACTGTTAATTGTCTGAAAATGCTGTTAATTTACTGCACAAAGAAATTCAGCTGCTACAAAGTTGGGAGGAAGGGGATACAACCAGCTAGAGAGCAATGCAGCTTCTCATTTTCCTAGTATTTGTCAGTTTCCTACTTAAAGTCATTGCCCTTTTAACCACAAGTTGTCCTTAAAATGTGTTATGCGTAGTAATGCTTGAGTTTAATCTCTTCTTGTTTCACTTGTGTGAACATACATTTGTGTAACACAGTTATCTGTGCAGTCTCTGTATTTATTCACGCTACATAGTAGTAATATAATTTATTCTGAAAACCTCTGGTCAGAACTTTATTTTTTTAAATAGAATGATCAGTGGGTGAGGACTGGTTTGCTGTCATGTTATTTATCCCATTGACAGGTACTTCCTTAAATTTGTAGGGAGGGCAAGAAGCAAACAACTGAAAGTTTAAGTGGAGACCAAACATGTGAAATGTCAGTCCCAAAAATACTAAACAAAGGTAAAAGAAGGAACCAAGTCAGAAATTGCTTTGAGACCTGGTAGGATTTAATGAGCATACCTGAAAAAATCCACTGCCTCCAGTTCTTAGTGATTTATTTGGTTGGTCTTGTGCTAAACACTCAAAAAAGGGGCAACAGAGGTATAATTAAAAATACATAGCTATATAGACAACATTTTAAAATTTTTTAAATTTTTTTTCAACTAGTTAGCTAGACTAGACTAATAACTGCTGTCATGTTTATATATTTTCCTATTAGAGTGGATATAAATTGAAATGGAGGAAAAAACCAGCAAAACTGTACAAGATGCTTGGAGTTACGGCACAGAGTAAATGCAACATGGTGAGGTTTTTCAAAGGGAAACCATAGGACACCACATCCTAGGCACCTAAATTAAAAACAGTATCTTCTCTTAGCACTTAAAAGTTACTGGAAGTCATTGAAACCTCTTTGCTTATTGAAGAGTCTTGTACTTACCTGAACTCAGAGCTGCTGTCAGTCTAAAGTTTTTCAGCAAGTGCTGCCTCTTCTATATTGTGGTGGTCCTATTCTAAACTCACAAGCCTCCTCCAGTTCTGGGAGTTATTTTGCAGCAGCAACTTACAGGATCATAGCTAGTGAATTACCTTTAGTGAAAGACTATTAGACAGTAGAGAAGATCAGCTTCATATTCTCTTTTGTGTTTACTACTACTGCAAATTACAGAGAAGCATATTCTTTGGCAAATTACATACTGAACATGCCAAGCATTTTTCTTTTGCTTCTTTTGGCAAGTGGGAAGCAATATTGATCTTAAAACATCTAGAGGGCATTAGCATTTGTCCTTCGGTGGCATCTACTGAGCTTAGTCAGGGACCAGCATTATAAAACGCTAGCGTAGACCTTGTTCGCAGGCAAGCCAGAACCCAAATCTCAAACAGTGCAGTCCTTTGCTTGTTAGCTCTTTTATTAATGCTGCTTCCAGGCAGATGCAACTTGAGTTCCTGTAGTGCGTTAGTTGTAGAAACAACAGACCAAAAGTATAGGGAGATCCTTTTGTACAGGATATTGTATAGTGTGCAAATTAAAAATCTTGCGATACCTGTTGTCTGTTGTGACCTCACCAAATTATAATGGAAAACTGCTTGCTTGGAGAGAGGAAGACTGTTAACCTCCATTGCAAAACTCCTGAAGGTAAAAGCAATGAGGGAGGAAGGAAAGACTGTTTGACCTTGGGTTTGAAAGTGGATATCTGAAATGTTGCGCTGCTGCTTCTCAGAGGCCTCTTTCAGTTTCTTGTCATAGCTGCTTTACCATTGGCTTCTCAAGTTCACTGAAATGAACAGTGTTGTCTTATGCTGGTGTGGCTTTTTATCCTTGTAGATGTCATTAAAATGGTATAGACATTCACCTCAAAATAGCATGTGGTCAGGATTGCAAGGTTTATGTAAGAATCTAGGTGCTAGGCTTCTTTCCATAAACATGACGCAGTCCTGTGTGGGCTGTCTGACACTTGGCCTACATGCTAAGAGGGACTTTAGTGTAACAAGCTGCCAGGCAGAAAGTTGACAGTTTTGTGGATCATCTTTTGTGGTACCAAGGGAAAGAAGGGTAAAGCCATGAAAACAGTCTTCAGAATCCATTTGAACTGTGAATTTGTCTTTTTCAGTGGCTTGCTACCCTACCCGTAGCTTTGGCTTTTAATTTATTTAAAGTGTGCTGTGTCACTAAAAGGACTGTCACCTCTCTGCGTTTATCAGCTAATAGACATATTAAAGTGGTGTGTGGAGTCCTTTGTGTTTAGTTTGTGTAGCAGTGAGAACACCCTTAAGAGACCCAGGCAAAGAACATAAAACAGTTAGGATAGAACTGCTTATTAGTTCTGAAGAGAATCTCCAGAATCAATGTAATTGCTGAATTCTGAGTTACCAGCTGTGAAAATAAAGTCTTATGAATTGCCTTACATCTGCTTCAGAAAGGTATGAATGGCTTCAAAAACGCAGAGCAGCTTACAGTTGTAGTTGCATTAATTTGGGTGAAGCTTTTCTCCCATCCCTGCCCACCTGGTCCAAAGATCTGTGACTTTTACTTTGTGACAGCATCATGTCTCTCGCATCCTAGATGCATGGTTGTGATGTTTACTTTTCAGTCTAAAAGTATGAGCTTCTGGCAGTCTTTTGGCAGTAAGTCAGTTTATGACTAGTGTACACATTGGTGTACTTGAGGGCTTTTCAGAGACTCCCAGACTAGAAATATGTAAAGAAATCATTGGCTAGTGAGGACAAAACTCTCTTACAGCAGTTAGCATGATACAAATATTAAATAATAAGCATGATGAATAATATCCTTATACTTCTTATTCTTCTTTGTTTCTAATTTCCTTTCTCAGATGTTACAGCTATCATGTTCCTGTTTCATTTGGATGAACCCAACAGGTTGAGTCTCCCATAGATACAAGTACTGTTCCGATTTTGATGTCGTATCAGGGAGTTTCAAGATGTATTGAGGTGCCATTTACTGTGTAGTCACCAGTCTCTTTGATGTGACATTTCCTTTTTGTGTGTCAATCTTAGCCCAGTTGTATTTATCACACACTTGATAGGTGCCCTACTTCTGCTTATGGTACACCTGTTAGAACGTTTGTTCTCTTTGAGTTCAGAGTAGCTTTGTAGAGATCCACCTCTTTGCCAAAGGTCAGGTTAGATACTTCAATTTGGAATTTTTTTTTCAGTGACCAAATATTTTCCTTTGTTCTAAAGTACGTTCCAAGTCAGTGCTTCAGATAAGGTCAGAAAGTGCATTTGGATTCTTATCGATAGGGTGTTGTGAAACAGTAATGATAGAAAAAGACAGGCACTGCTGTCTAGGAAACTCAGTAGTTTGTGTAACTAAAAACCTTTAAGTATCTCAGTGTTGTTATTTTTTAGGGCTTACAGCTTGTTGGGGGAACTAAGAAAAGAACAACAGAGATTAGTCCATTGCAGTGACTCTTAGCAAATTTTGTCAGTTGTTATGTGTAGGGACTGCTGCAAGTGCAGGTATGGAAACGCTACTGAAAGTTCTAGCAGTGCCTTTAGCATTTATACCATTGTGGTGCATTCCCAGATCAAGGCAGTAAGTGTGGCTTTCATGTCAAAGGCTATAGAAAGCTCACAGAACATAAAACTAGTCCCACAAACTATTTTCATTGCATAGTGTACTTCCAGAAAATTCCTATTATTAAGAAAAGGCCACTGAGTTCTAACTGGAAAAGTATTAGCACGAATATGTGCTCTATTATTACAACTAAGATCGAGCTATGCAGCATAATTTCTTAGAGCTACAGCCTACCTAACATCCTTAGCCTGCTCTATTGCATTTCCTTTTTTGTACATCTTAATGTGAAAAAACAAGCTGTAGAACAAAATTTTGCTGTGTTCTGATCCTAAATCACTCAAAAGAGGAACTTAATCACAATGTCTTGTCTTACAAAGTCCTTGTGCAGCTATTTGTGCTCCAGCTCATCATGCTTCTTTGTTTCTCATTTTAAAATATTTTTAAACTCTCTTCCATTTCTATATGGGTGTTTAGATTTAGTGTATTCTCCAGAAATTTAGAGAAATGCTCTCTTTTATTGCACTATGGTACTTAAATTACACTTGACTATTGTCACAGCATGTTTTGCTGGAAAAGTGGATCCACCTTCAATGTATATAGATCTTATGCAAGGTGCTGATGAATTTCTTAAAAAGTCCAGTAGGTCTTTCTCTCACCAGTATGTCTAGAAGATTCACAATGAAGTAGCAAGGCAGCTAAGTCTGCAAAGGATAATTGAATTGCTTACCTATACTTAAAATAAGTTTCTCAGCTTGGTAAAAAGCAGTTTTTTGTGGCTTGACTTGCCTGATCTCAGGACTTTTTCTTTCTCTGTGTATTGTAGAAACTGGTTGGAGATCCCTGAGCAAACGGAGCTCTGGAAAATAAAGACAAAGATTGGTGAAGGTTTTGCTAGTGCTTATCTTGTGATGTGTATAATTTCTACCAAAAGTTTCTAAAAAAACTTGGAACAGATAAGATGGGGAGAACTTCAATAAGCTAAAAAACTGAAATAAGCAATTAAAAATTGAATTATAAAACATACTGAATAGTTCTTCATATACAGAATGTTAAGATACTGGTATTGAATATACTTACAGCATACCCAGTTTGCTAGTACACAGTGTTGGTTTACCTTGGGTGAGCAGAACCCCTGTAGTTTCAGGCTTCCTCATTTCAGTACACCTTTTATTTGTTTTGGAGTTATGCTCTTCCATTGAGTCATCCAGATGAAATTCCAGGAGTCAAATTTTTGCCTTGGCTACAGTAAAAAAACAGGTTTTGATCTGGGTCTTCTTTCTTCTTAAGACTTGCCCGCCGAGTCTTGTTTGCCCTCAGAGCCTTGCTGACTGAGCAACCCCATTCCCTACCCGTTCCCTACCCTAAGCCGAAGTCGTTTGGTGCAGCTAATGCTGCACCATACTGAAGTGGTGTGAAGAATCTAAATTCCACCTGTCTTTAGTTTCAGAATGGCTGCGGTTATTGCCTTTCCTGGGTGTGCTGGCCTTGCTCGGTTACCTCGCTGTTCGTCCGTTCCTCCCCAAGAAGAAACAGCAAAAGGATAGTTTGATTAACCTCAAGATTCAGAAGGAAAATCCAAAAGTAGTGAATGAAATAAACATTGAGGATCTGTGCCTCACTAAAGCTTACTGCAGGTGTTGGCGTTCTAAGACGGTAAGACACTTTGTGCTACTGTAGGATTAAAGATTGAAAGTTGCATGTTTTTATCAGCGGAGGTAGAACAGTTCCTGAACCTATCTATATGCAGAAAGAAACTGTAGAAACTTACGAGGAACATGGTAGGATTTTAAGTGACCACCTGGGAGGAGATTAAAACCAAGCAAGCCTTGTTTAATATTTGAAAATACATTGCAACCAATTAGAAAAGAACTACTCTATTTTGCAAAAACAATGCTTGGAATTCATGTTAGAATGAAAGTAAGGCTGGACCTGTTCTGGTGAGTGAGACCATATCCCTGTCTGGTCCAGAGCGGCCCGTAGATGACTGGTTTAGATTCTATACCTCAAATCAACTAGATTTACATGAGTATTCTTCATCTACCTTAAATTTCTTTTGAATGTCCTGACTGCACTCTGGTTTTGTCTTCTCTGGAGCGGATGCTTTCCTGTTTTAACACAAAAATCTGCCCTGAAGCTAATAAACCCTCTCAACTATTCTCCCTTTGGAGTAATCACTTCAGAAAAACATTTCAGCTTTCCTGAAAACAGTACTTTCTGGTTGCAAATGATGAAATCTATTAAGAGCACTTTTACTAGTTCCGCAATAAACCTTAAACCGTTTGTGGCTGCGATGGCTGCTTTGCTTGCTGTTCTTTCTTGGAAGAGGCGTTGTCCCTAACTTTGTCTCGAACAGCTATTTTAAGCCCTCACAAACTTGGTTACCTGTTAGCAGTGGTTTCTTTCCTTAGTAATATGCGTCCTGTGTCTGATAGGAGACAGGGAGTTTGATGTTGAAACAGGACATAGTAGGAGGAACTGGGAACATTATCAAAGTGCTCTTGGCATAGGAAGAAGTATAAAAATCACCGTGCAATTGCTGTACAGAGTTATACTAATTCCTCATGTATTTTTTTTTCCAGTTCCCTGTCTGTGATGGATCCCACAACAGGCACAATGAATTAACAGGAGATAATGTAGGTCCACTAATACTCAAGAAGAAAGAAGTATAGCAGATGCTTAATGCACTAGATCGTGACTGATAAGGAGTCTTTTTATACTGTAATAGTTGCAAGGGACAGCATTTTGTTATGTGATTGGTATGATTTAGTCTAATGATTGCTGTGGATTTCTTTTTGGAGTAAACTGCATTTAGACAGTACTAGATCTGTCATTGTTTTGATACTTTATTCTCAGAAGAATTATGTCTGCTTTGTAAAACTGTAAAGTAACTATCTCTGTAAATAAGTTGTTTATTTCAACACTAAAATGACTTCCTGCAATTAAGCCTTTTTTGTATGAACATGCAATTATAAAACTGTCACTATTTCGAAGTGACAGATGCGCACCTTTCTGTTGATTTTGTTCTGCTCAGATGCCGTGTTTTCTTCTGTTTTTCAGGAACAAGTGTAAGTGCACTTAAGTGGGGGGGGAATAAAGATACTAAAATCGTCCTTTGTGGATATACCCAAGCATGTCACTGAGGGCAGGCAGCATGGTGATGTTAAGTTACTTTAAGTGAAAGTCTGGCCTGTGTGGTGCCCAAGTGGGCAGT
Organism: Pterocles orientalis; assembly: GCA_011057875.1. NCBI lineage: Eukaryota > Metazoa > Chordata > Aves > Pterocliformes > Pteroclidae > Pterocles > Pterocles orientalis. Next base: position 30,832 of record WKFP01013502.1, on the reverse strand, counting down.
TTGTTAGTCTCATGCAAAGCAGCCTGGCTCAGACAACCCCCCCACAGCCAGAAAGTTTCATACAGCATCCTAGGTGGAGTGCTTCAGTTCCAGACCATATGAACTAAACTATTGAGCAAGTCAGCCACAGACATTTTATTTTGTTTCGGGCCCCTATATTTATTGTTCATGAGCTCTTCTAAGGAAATGCAAATTTGCTTCTTGCAGGTTCGCTTGCACTGTAGCTGCTACTTTTTTTAGTGGGAACTTCATGGGAAGAATTGGTTAAGTGACAGAACCAAGAAAGCAGAGCTGTATTCTTGGCTTGTTACCCATTCAGAATGATTATTTGGGCAAGTCAGAACTTTACTGTAGTATGGCTTAATTTCAGATGCAGCTAAATAATTGCTACTTATCTAACTGCTAGACTTGTAATTAATTTTTCTAAAGTATGTTATTCTCCAATGACAGACTGTATCAATCAGTTTAAAAATAAAAATTTGATCCATGTTACAATTTTAGACAATTGTACTAAGGCAGATTTCAACTGTTCCTTAACAGCATTTCATTTGGCCCATTGTTAGGAAGGTGGGAAGCCCCAGAGCTGCGCGCTGTTGCCAAAGCTGATCTCTACAATGCTGAAACAGAAAGCAAGTCAGAAAGCAGTTCTCACTTAATGGCTCTCACAGCAGCAGTAGAACAGGTAGATCATTCCTCCTGTATTTGTAACAGTTGTAGTTCTAGGTACCTAAACCTCTTGCCTTGCAGTGAAAGACAGCAGATTAGAATGTGATTGTATGTCAAATGCCTGCTTTTACAAAGTGTGTAATAGAACCATGGTACAGTCTGTAATGTTTAAATGCCTCATGGTGGTCTTACCTTAATATATGAGTAAACATTGTGTTAGGATATAAAATTTATAATAGAGGAAAATCCATGATGTTACTAAGTGTCCTATACTCAGTGTTCACTTACAGATGCAGTACATTGAACACCAAGCCTCAGTTGTTGGGTTTGGTGGAGAAATTACTATGCGAAATGCAAAAGTCTGTCTTTAGATTTTTTTTTTTTTTTTTAAGCTTTAAAATCCACAGCCTATTGTAGCAGGCTGTTATTATATTCAAGTCTGGATGTGCTTCCAGATTTTTATCAGGATACTTTTGCATTCAAATAGTTTGATTTCCTTCAAAGTTTGAAAAGTAAACTATGTATGTCTGTCCTGTTCTCGCTTATGTTGCTTGACTCCGACAAACCCTGTTAGAATAAATAACAATGAAAAATTGGTTTTGTTTCTCCCACAAAACTCTTAACCGGAGAATGGCCGTGTAAGGTTCAACCTCTTGACTCCATCGGTAGCACAGCTTGATTATGTTATTAGTTTTTTTTCTCCCTGCTTGCTGTGAGATGAGATTGCTGCTAAACTATCTACAAATGTGGCTACGGAACAAACAGTGGCGGGTTTGTGTTTGTTTTTTCTTATGTCTATAGGGAATGGACCACATTTGTAGTATGGGCCTGCAGTCGGTCACAGTTCCTTTGTAGAATAGACATTTTAGTAATTTTCACAAGATAGTAAAAAAAATGAAGATCACAAGCAAGATAAATCACCATTTCCTTGCATTTCAAAATCTGTCAATTGCATTTCAAAATCTGTCAAGGTAATACTGTGTCTCATGGCCACAGAAATTTCTATAGAAAATCTCAAGGAATTTACTAATTGGTTCAAATTATCTTCCTAAAGTGTACGGGGACAGATAGCTAAGAATTGAATTGTCTCCAGAGCCCTGTGTCTCACCAGAGACTGAGAGTTGAACCAATTACCTGCTAGGATGTGCTCAGTCATGCCTTACCACTGGATGACTTTTCTAACCTAATTTGGAAGCTCCACACAAACAGATATATTTGTCCCTAATGCTAATAAAGATGAGGACTGAAGCAGCAGACCAGATCTACGCAGTGCTGATGCAAAATCAGGGGGAGCTGAACTTAGCATGCCATGACATGCCTTTTTACTCTACAAGAACAGTAACGTTTACCTTTCTTTTGACTAGGAATTTGAACAATAGTTATAATAGACTAAAAATAAACTTGTAAAACAAGTAGGTTTAGATGAAGGTGTCTGACTTAAAGCAACTATTAGACAAAGTAAATGTAACTGAAGTGCAGCTGGCACAAAATTCTGTCTCTTGCAGTCTGTTTATTTAAAAAGCAAAATAGAAAAACTGTATCATTCATTGTTTTGTGGCTGTATTACACCATGAGTGTTTTATAGTTAATTTTAGACTTCAGTCTAAATACCCAAAAATGCTCAATTTGGCTGAAAAAGAGAGAGGAAGCAGGGGTTATAATTAAACTATCAGTGCATCCCCTGGCCTGTGTGACTCCCTGCTTCCAGATGGCCAATTTCTGTCTTTTCCCATATGCTGCCTGCTGTAACTCTGCCTGCTGCTCACCGCCAGGAATGCACTGCGTTTTCAGACCCTTCTGCTGCAGAGGTTCTTGTGAACCTTCTAGAACTGCACACACATACTGTGCTCAGTACTCTCCTTCATTATGCCTGTGATTATGTCTGTGTGACAGTGGGACTCCTCTGCTTATAGTTTACTGCACATTGTGCTCTAATTTTGTTTCCTGCAAATAAGAGACTGGCATGGCATAAAGATCTTATTGGCTTGAATTTATGCTTTATTAATGAATGATTTAATGGCATTTTGTTAAAAGGGAGGTGGTCTTAAATGTCATGACTTCACCTGCACAAACTCTGTTAAAAAGTAAAATCGTGTCTCTCAACGTTAACTGCTATTTAAAATCAGCTGAAATTGCCATGATACTTATTAAAAAATCCAGTTTTATAGGTCCTTACACCCAATATAACATTTCTTTTCATGACAAGCATTTGCTCCTTTATGGAAGGCAAGGAGAGGAACATTATAAAGCATAAATGCTTTTCATTTTAGATTTGCAGGTCTATGTTATTACATAATACATTATTGCTTCAACTTGATTATTTTTGAAGATGTAATAAAAGCTGGGAGAAATAAGTCTAGTGAGAAACATCCACATAAGGTTGACAAGGAAAGGAAAATTGATTCAATTTCATTTAGGTTAGCGGACAAGATGACACTTTTCATTGGTATAGCTATTCAAGCACTCAGTATGGTGGGAATGATCTAATGAATAAATTGAGAGTGCACTGAGGTTAAGGGAATATGCTAAATCCAATTTATGAGATGCTGTTAAGATGGTGAGCAAGTATTAGAGGCTGTCATGAACAAAGGCTCTTTATCAGAGGTTTGCTTGCATGTTTAAGGTTGTGTTGAAATTTAAAGGGCTATAAACCTTACATGGCACACTTCTGTTATTGATCAGAATCCAAATTTGGCATAGTGATCCCTCCCTGCAGGAGGATTCTACTTTTTATAAAACTTGATGGAAAAAAAAATTAACGGTATAAAGCTTCTACTCCTGTAAGTTTTACTCAAGTAGAATGATTTTATAGACAGTCACTGATGAATTAAATACCACCTTCTTTCATCTTATCAATTAGGTTCACAGACATTAAAATTTTCAAACACAATAAGCTGCTATTAAAGCTACTCCTATTTAAGTAACAGGGTGCCTCCATTAGCCATGTAAAGAATGTAGAACAGGCACAAAAGTCAGTGGCTGACGCAGTAACCACCAAGCACAGCACCCTAATCATTCTTCAGTGTGCAGTTTAAAAGCTTCTTCCTTTCTGGTCAGGGAACAAACGTGAACTGAACTAAAGGTGGTATGTTCCCCAAGGAAATGAGAGAACAGCAGTGTGTATATTAAGAAAAATGTCAATGTACTTGACAACTGTTAGTGGAAAACGTACCAAAGAATTTCCTGCTATTTTTGTCACTGTGCTGGAATTGCAGGCTACGAGCCTCAGATATTTCTTAGGAAGCTTTCTTTTTGGCTTGGAGAAGACGACATACAAAGGCATTCACACACTGGACTGTAATTAATCTGTATACAGAGGCATATGTGGATGCTCTGCAAATAATAGTTTCAGATAGTTTTCTTTCGGAAGTATTTTGTACATTTTTGTGTTGCATATTAAAAGTGTAAAAGATAAAATAGGATTGATTAATTCTTACTAATGCCAAAAATATCTAGACACATCAAACAGATTCTATACAGTATGCTGTAAAACAGGTTCAGTGAACTGTAGTGTAGAAGTCTCCAGGGAGGCGCTGTCACCTTGATTACGGGCACAATCTAACATCCTTACTGAAAAACAACAAAATAAAACTTCCAGTTTCTGAAGGATGCTGTACTGACTCTATGCCTCAGAATGGAACTGGAAGTGACCTACTTGAGCTAGTTACTTGTACAAAACATAGCAGAGTGAGAAGGATTTGCAGCTGTCAATACTAAACCTTAACTAATGCAAAAGCTGCAGTCCTGCAAGAGCAGGACTTTGATCGACAGAGGAGGTTTACTCCTGGCTTTAGGACAGTCAAGGAGAAGAGAAAGGAAGCTCTTCTCAGAATGGGAAGCAAATGTGAACTATATTGCAACTGAGTGTGCAGGAGCCATCTGTATTGAATAAAATGAAAAAAAACCCACATTTAAGATTTTTGCTGCCCCTGGTGAAACATTCTGGCAAAATATTTGACCTGAGCCTTGCCAGTCATTACCATGATCTGCAGCTGCACAGAACTTTTGTTTCTGGAAAGACCCACAGCATCTGTGGGTATGTGCAGAGGGTTCTAGTGCTGTGTCTTGAACACTGCTTCCCCATGACACTTGCCTTCACACAGCAGCCTTTCTGAAGGTGGGCAAGGTGAGGCTCCTCTCACTTTCTACCATCCCTCTCAGCACTGCATTTTCAAGGCTGTTCATTTAAAGTCTATTAGTTTTCTGCAGCAATCAGAGGGAAAAAAATGCCCTGGCAACTCTGAGAGGCCTCCAATCCTGGCAGTCAATCCAGCCAGCCATGTCTTGGAAAAATGAGCACTAACTGGCTAGATTATTAGCAAATACCGTTTTCTTTGATGCAGTTATCCAAATGAAGATGTGAGAAGGACCTGATCATGGCGTTTTCTCAGCCAAATGACTTTTAACTTAGGACGAAGCAACAAGGGATCGTGGCTGACCCATCAATCTTGATTTGAGAACAGGAGCTCTCCCCTCTGTCCTGCAGTGGCCCGCAGCAGAACATAGCCACTCTCAGTGGCTGAAGAGGTGGCTTTCCCTCCCTTGACATCTCGTTGTGCAAAGGTTGAGGTACACAGGTGAAGAAGCAGCCATCCCAATCCCATACAACCCAATGGACTGTTCAATGGATAAAGAATTGATTGTCTGGTCGCAGCCAAAGGGTTGTGATCAACGGCTCTATGTCTGGATGGAGGCCGGTCACAAATGGTGTCCCTCAAGGGTCTGTCTTGGGACCGGTGCTCTTCAACATCGCTATCAATGACATAGATGGGGGAATCGAGTGCATGCTCAGCAAATTTGCAGACAACACCAAGCTGAGTGGTGCAGTTGATACAATAGAGAGAAGGGATGCCATCCAGAGGGACCTGGACAGGCTGGAGAAGTGGGCCCATGACAACCTCATGAAGTTCAACAAGGGGAAGTGCAAGGTGTTTCACTTGGGCTGGGGCAATCACAGGTACTTGTATAGATGGGAAAAGAAGTCCTTGGAGAAGGACTTGGGGGTCCTGGTGGATGAGAAGCTGGACATGAGCCGGCAGTGTGCGTTTGCAGCCCAGAAGGCCAATGGTGTCCTGGGCTGCATTAAAAAAGGGGTGGCCAGCAGGGAGAGGGAGGTGATTGTGCCCCTCTACTCTGCTCTTGTGAGACCCCACCTGGAGTACTGTGTCCAGGCCTGGCGTCCCCAACATAGGAAGGACGTGGAGTTCTTGGAACGGGTCCAGAGGAGGGCTGCAAAGATGATCAGAGGGCTGGAGCACCTCTCCTGTGAAGAAAGGTTGAGGGAACTGGGCTTCTTCAGCTTGGAGAAGAGAAGGCTCCAGGGAGACCTCATTGTGGCCTTCCAGTACTTGAAGGGAGGCTATGAACAGGAGGGGGAGCGACTATTTACAGGGGCTGATAGTGACAGGATGAAGGAGAATGGTTTTAAACTAAGAGAGGGGAGATTTAGGTTAGATATTGGGTGAAAAATTTTCACGCAGAGGGTGGTGAGGCAGTGGCCCAGGTTGCCCAGAGAAGCTGTGGATGCCCCATCCCTGGAGGGGTTCAAGGCCAGGATGGATGGGCCCTGGGCAGCCTGCTCTAGTGGTTGACAACCCTGCCCACGGCAGGGGGGTTGGAATTAAATGATCTTTAAGGTCCTTTTCAGCCCAGGCCATTCTGTGATTCTATGATTCTTTCCCAGTCCTTTTAGCCTCCCCAAGACCCTCATCCCATTTTCAAGCTCAGTCCTTTTTTCTACCAGCACCAGCAACACCTGTATTGCCACAGTCCCTGATGGACCCAACTGTCTCTTTCAGCACATAAGTACCACTTGCTGTTTCTTGTTCACTGTGTGTCACCGGTCTCTAATTCAGAACTTACATTTTTGTAGTTGTTGAACTTGTCATCTCATGGCCCAGTTTCAACCATCAAGAAGTCATTCACATTAGTCTCCGTTTTCTTCTGCTTATATTCCACCTTATGACTCTACTCCATGCCTGAACAATTCCGATCCTCTCCCTGGCCTCACACCCACACATTTCAAGTAACTGTTGACTGCTGACTTCTCAGTGACTCACTGCTTGGCCAGCCTATTCACTGTATGTTCAACTATTTCATCTCTTAAGGCACCATGAACACATAAAGATATTTTATAAAACTCCACCAGGGCTGCTATTAAAATAGCAGCCATGAATGATACTTGTTTTGGTTTCCTCCAGAAAGATTTACAGACATGCTGTGTTTACTCAACGGAAGTGTAAGGGCTGAAGGACCATATTCCTGTAGATGTTTGTCTTATGAAGGTTCACAGGCATCCCCCTCTTCTCCAGCCTCAGCACCTTCCTCACCCTCTTTGCTATTTGTCTGAGCCTTCTGCAAAAGTATGGGCCCTGCCAAGCCAATAACCAGGGCTCCGATTGGAGCAGTTATCAAGATAGCCAGGAAAGCTACTGTCAGCACATCCATTCCATACTTTTCCAGTTGCTCATCTTGATGACTTCTTGCTGTATCCAGGGCAAGGGAACCTATTGCAGCCTGCAGGAAAGAAAACATTGCTGAGATGGAGCAAGTAACTTTGAGCACCGAAAGAGGAAGAAAGGGGACTAATTGTCAGTCAACAGTTAACATAAATTTGACATTTTCAGTACATTCAACCCATTCATTTCTAGGCAGTACATAGAAAAGTAAATGTTGTATTACACCAATGAGAACAATTTTCACTTCGTCACACTTTGAATTTCCTAAACTAATGAGTTTATCTGGGTGGTTCCCTCCTGTGAAGAACATTGCTTAGCTGCCATCCACTTTTCTGGAGAATGCATGATTGATGAAATGAGACAGTATTTTGCATATTGCAGCTGTTAAAATGCCACACCTTGACAATGTGTCCTGACAGCAGTCCGTTAATAGCAGCTTCTGAAAAATTAGTTCACAAGTCTTGCAATAATCCTTGCTTGTTCTGATTATTAACTTTTGTTTGCAAGTAATCATGCTATTGAGGGGAAGTCTAAATAACGATCACTGAAATAAAGGTGCAGGAATGCAGCCAGACTGAAGCTTCTCTAGCAATAGGGTTGTCAGTCTACGCCTTACTAAAATGATTGCAAACTGAAAACCCATTTTGAGCCTCTGATGTGACTGTGCCTGCAAACACTTCATGTGGTGAAAGAGGGAACCACTTTTACCTTTGTTTTTAGAGTTCTCAGAATCTTTATGTAAAGGCACAATAACTTGCAATAGCTGAGAAATAGCTAAGCTTCCGATGATAGATGTACAGTTCATTGTCATTATGAAGAGGAAAACCTAGGATGCAAGCCAAACATCTTCACATAGAAGGCTCTCCATGCATTTTTCAAGCAGACTAAGGGTGGTTTAGAGTATGAACTGTCCATATCCTACACTCTGCTGTTACTGAACCTGATCCTCTTCCTGTTTCCTGCTGTGTTAGTTACGAGGACCTTTGCGAAGGACAATAGATTTAGCCTGGAATTAAAGTGATGTTGGACTCCTTACCTGGACAGTGGCTTTGGGAATCCATGCCAATGAGATAAATACTTTCTCCTTGAAATTAAACCCAGCAAAACACACCATCAGGAACGTTGCTATGATTCGCACAACCAGGGCAATGCCTAATGTAGCAACGCAGAGCCCTGCAGCAGAGACAAACATTTCTCAGTACTTTTGTGCATAGGTGCCTGAGGGGAATAAACCTCCTAAAACTGCAGCTTTACAGTGGGGCTGGTTTTTCGTTTTAGGTTGGTTTTTTTCTTGGGGGGGGGGGTCAGCCATAGTCTGCTTTGGTTTAGATTTTTTTAAGAGAGATTCTTTGGAAATTTGATCTTACCAACAGTTTCAGGCCTAAGAGATGCAACAGATACTTCTGCTCCAATTAAACCAAAAAGAAAAGGTTGAAAGATATTCCATGCAACTGCAACAATTTTTTCTACTTCTTTCTGCAATTAAAACAAAAAAATAGTCTGTAAATTCACAAAAATATAGCCAACCAGGCAAAATATTTAACTAATCAAAGGACAAAGTGAAAATGTATCAAGAAGGTTATCCAGAATTCCTTCTCCTTCTTTGACCTAATTCTAGAAGATTCAAAATCCGTTGCGCACCTTTCAAAGGTCAGAGTGTGTTTAGCTCCGCTAGTAAATAAATGCTTGTGGTGTCAAGATGAGAAATAAAAATCACTGATGTTTGAACAGTAACAGAGCAGTTTGCAGACAAGAGAAGGAAAATAAAGCAGAGCTGATTTTGAGTATTTAAGATGATGTAATTTGAGCAGCTTTGCCATGAAGTTTCTGAGTCTTTGGGAACTGCATGCTTAAACATGTTCTTCCATTTGTATCTGGTTTAGTGGGTCAGGTGGTGTTGGGTTGACGGTTGGGCTTGATGATCCTTGAGGTCTTTTCCAACCTTAATGATTCGATGATTCTATGATTCTATGAGCAGAGTCAGACTCTCAGAAGTTTCAGTCATGACCTAATTCTGCTCATGCTGCAGACAGAGGCCTGTCTATGTGAGTAGGAGCAAAGTTAAACTGAGCAAGTCTGAAATCCCATAGTAAGAAGTGTTGAACTTTCCAGGGTGATGTACTATATAAGGGCATAACCATCTTTTCTCCTTGTGTTTGAGCTTTACACCTAACAATTTTCCTCAAACAACTGCTGCCAGGATAAGCAGGAATCTTCCACTTAGGTGAAAAGGTACAGGCAGCATATCAAATAGCACTTCTTTTTTAATTAAGTGGGCTCTACAATAGCAAATGGACCTTCAGGCTGGAGTGTGGGGAAAATATAAGTGCAGTACTCTGTCACTTAATAATCAATCCAGGGCCTAGACATGTCATGGTGTCCTTGGTGTTCTCTCTGGGACTGATCCTGCAACATCTCTTGCTCTTCAGTTAACGGAACAGTAGATGACTGTAATACAAAAACTTCTGTAACCTTAGAGAGAACAAGGTAGAAATATACAGTCTTCCAAAATTTTTATTTGCCTCATTTCTCCTTGTTACCTCAGCTTTTTTCTTTTGTTTTGCAAAAAAAGTTAATCCTCTTTACGGATGTTAGTGTTATTTCAGTGTGTTTACTGCCCATTTAACTGTTCCAGCAATAAGTACAATGTTCCTTGTTCTCTGTTGACAATATTTGTTAAGTGAGGTCCACCAGGGACAGCATGAGGCAGTGGCCATTGAGAAGCTCAGCAGGAAAACCCTGGAGATAATTGAGTATACAGTATGCAGACATCTCTGACTGTATCTGTTTAACAAAAAGAGCTAAAGCATTTGAAATTAACATTCTTAAGGCCAAGAAGCTTCATTTACTGATCAAAAGAATTTAAACTAAACATTTATAGACTGCATATACTCTTTCAAGTTCCTTCCTTCTGAAATGGTTTAAAGGCTTTTCAATAGAGTTTTATCAGTTGTAATGTCCTTAAGTAGTTCAGTCCCGAGATTAATTTTTCTTCTTCTAAAACTGGAAACAATGTAATACTTTAAATAGAAACCATGGGAGTTTTTTGTTGTTTTAACAAACCTTGAGATCTTACTGAAGTCAGGGTCTAGATGGGGATAATAATGTGGACTGCTATATCTGATCCCCTTTCCTTTCTCTTCTCCCACTGCATGTCAGAAGGCTACAGCTGTGGAGAGAAAGATGCCCTCAAAAATTAAATGTAGATGGTATCAAGCAAAAGAGACAGTGAAACATGCCAAGGTACAGAAATGCAGTGGGGCAGCAGCAGTAAGAGGAAGCAGGCTTAACAGCAAAGAGAAAGTGACTAAAAAGCAGTCTTTTGTATGGTTTTTGTATGGCCTTACATCAGCATTTATTGTTGGCACCCTGCTCTCTAATTTATCCAGAATATACTGGCTGGGATTTGGGAAAGATGAGAGATGATGGTTAATCACTGTTTTCCATTTCACCCCCCAAAACAACAGAGAACAAAACCTCCAGGGTATCCAGGCCACGTGCACAACTGTATTTTGGACACCTATTTGTAAATCTTACCATAAAGTGGCTGTGTAAGGTTACAGACACTCACAGGGCTGGGACATAAAGCTTTGGATTCCTGGTAAGTGCCTTGACAACTAAATCGCTTTTACATGGCTTAAGATGTCTAAGAAAAGCTTGTGAGCATTTCTCTGTCAGTGTGTTAGGCTCTGTATAGATATATATTAACATCCATGGTAACTTTCTGTCCTGACAAATGTTAAAGACTTCCAGAATAATTGTAGAATTTTTCTAAATCCATACACCCCCAAAAACTTCAAAAATGCACCATTACCGCTCCTGACAGAAATTCAAACTCCTGTCAGGCTGTACATTCAAAGGAGTTCTGGTATGGTATGCTTCTTTGGGTAAAAATTCACCTTTTCAGCTGACCATCCCACACCTGCAACAAAAGCCAAGACTAATGTGCAGAGCCCTCCTGATCCAGGGAAGCCAAAGTAGATGCTGCCAAACACAGCAAACATGGACAGCCCAAGTACAAAATATGACCTCTTCCATGCCAGAGATGCCTGCAGCCAGGGAAAGAGACAAATGAAAAAGTAAATTTCTTTTGGAAATGGAGGAAAAAGTTTACTTCTGTTAGTTTTGAAAATAACAATTTAAAAATAACAATTGCCATTAACCATTGTGGAAGAATCAGAGCTTTCGAGTGAGACTTCAACTATTTGGTTGAGGGTTTTTTTGGACTTTAATTCCTAAGAAATTGAAATTGTGGAAATTTAATACTTTCTTTCTTCTGCTCATCCAAAATCTTATTGTCAAAAGGATTTTGTATCACAAGGAACACGATGTTCTCTTCTAACAGCACTGCTTCAACTCTGTGATAACAGCATTTTCTATCTGTACAGTGAATAATAGAACAGTTTATCCAAGAAGAGGTGAAATCCTTGCCACTAGATGTTTTTAAGGAAAGGTCAAACAAATGTTTCCCAGGGACAGTCTAGTTTTGTTTGATCTCACAGCAAGCAGTTATATCTCTGCCATTGTTCCCCATTTCTATTTGTCTCTTTGGCTCCTGTACCACACTTATGTTATTTAATAAGAGAAAAATTTGCTCCCGCTGAGGGCACTAGATGGTTTGCAGATTGACTTTGGTAGTCCAGAGCATACCTGCTTTCTTCCACAATTTTCTGTTCACTTAATTGGCCCTTGATAGTAAATTCATCTACCATTTCATGTAAGTTGGATTTTTATTGAAAGTAACACATTCTAATTAGTATTAATGATACGCCCAATCACTTAAAGCCCACGATTTGTCTGCCTTCCTTGTTTTTAATCTTAGGCCTGCTGGAAACATCTTATAGAAGTAAATGTCTCGCACATCAATCTAATTTTACTGCCTGAGATGAGTATCAGACTATTTCTCCTTTACATGTGGATATTTCCACTGGCTTCAATGAAAGCAGGATGGTAAGCTGCGTTCCAAACTCTGCATCAGGAAGAACGGTGAGATCATACATTGTTATCGTTGCAGTAAACAAGTAATCACCTATAAAACACATCCTCACTTGATAGGATTTGCAGCCTGGAAGCTTTTAGCACTGTACACAGCTTTCCCCAAAAGCAGCTTCACATGAAGCTTGGAAAAAAATAATTTAGGAATATCATCCCTTAGCAAAGAACCTCTATCTTATAAAAAGTTTTTTTTACTGGGTTTTTACCTGATCGTGGCTTGGGAAATATCGAACAAACATTCCCAGAATCCCGCCAGCTGCCATGCCAACAGCAACCTCCAGCACTCCACGGAGCACATTGTACAGAGTAGAACCTATTTGACAAACGAAAAACAGGTTTGGTAAGCTGTACACAGACCCTTCAAGCACAGACCACACTGTAGATCTTTAAGGGCTATTCCAGGACAGTGTCTGCTTTAAATTACTTGGGGTAAAGGGGTTCAGGAGGGAACCTAGGAGCCTGAAAGAACTGGATAGTGCAACTTTCTCTCTCTGAAAGCTCATGCCAAGAAAGTGTGCTAGAGAAGCCAGAGAAAGAGCCACTGTGAGAACATTGCCAAACCCAGGGAAACTTGAAAGCACATATGTTGGGCATGCAGCAACCCGACTTGGCAGCTAAGGGACCAGACAGGGAAAAATGTTCTCTGAAAGTTGTTGTGACCAACAGTTCAGAGCAAACAACGTTACAGCAAGACTTTTGACCATGGGTAATTTCCCTCCCAATATTCAAGTCCGTACATGGGCTTTATGAGGAGATGTCATTAAGTTACAAACTAGTCAGTCATAACAGAGCACACATTTCTCCAAATATCATTGTTTGTTCTGGATTTCACCACGTACAGATTAACCAGCATACCGGAGGAGAAAGCCATTCCAAGGCAAGTGTTGAAGCCTGTAATAGCCAGAATGTCATCAATGCTGCCAGCTGCCATTAGCAAAGTTGGGACACCTTTCTCCACCCCATATCCTCCAGCTTGTAAAATCAGCATTGAGGGAACCACCACAGCAGGGGAGACTGCACCTAGAACAAAACTGAAAACACCCAGGTTCAGCCTCTCTTTAAAAAAGAAAGAACAGAACTAAAAAACTTCAAAATGTTCTGACCCCAATTCTTTTAAAGTAGAAATAAGCAGGCCTTTACTTAAGGAATTTTCCCTACCTTTCCCTCCTAATTACAAGCAGGGACATTTCTATGTGGATTTGCAATAGCTTTTACTTCCTGCCCATCTCAATAGTGTTACAAGTAAAGGGCTCCACAGACTAAAACTTGTGTCTGCACTGCAGGTTAGTTATGCTCTCTGATACAAGCCTTGATTTGTTCAATTTAGGAACCTGGTCTAGACGTGCTTATGACTCAGTAGCCCAGTTCCTTCTCATAAAAATCAGTGTGTGGCAGAGGAGAAGTTCATTCAGCTTGCTCCAGTATATGGGTCTGGACCAAGTCCACCAGTTTAGATAGAGCTAGATGGAAAATGTTTCCTCTTTGAGGATATTACTCCAGAATATAATATGCCATATCCATATCCTTGACTTGTGACAGGAAGACTCTCCTACATGCATCTGTCTACAGGAAAATTCTGAATTCCAGCATGGAGAATTCCAAATTGTGGTATCATTTTCTCTCCCTAAAAACCCTGTCTTGTGGTTAAAGACTCAGGGATTGCACCGTCCTTGTTCCTTCTTCAAGTGCCTAGATCACAGACACAGAAGAGTAATGATGCAAGTACTCCTCCACAGCCTGGAAATGTGACCTTTACATTAGCCACAGAGCCAGACATGAATGGTAAGCAAACAACCCCAGGGGCTAAGCACAGCTTCCTAATGGGCATTAAACTGAGGTTTCTGCTTGGCACAGAGAACTAACTGCACTTGGATCATTTAGCTGTAGCATGAAAACAGGCACCTTTGTCCTACAGGAGGAAGAGAGTACGTTACCCCAGTATAAATCCCCATTGCCATGGCAAATGCATGAACAAGTAGGCAAGAACAGCAGCTGTGCATGTTTCTGTGAGGCATGGTCCAAAAGAAAGCCGCAGACAAACTGCTTTGAGTTTCTTAAGAGCCTGCAATACAAAAGCACATTCAGACATTAGTATCAGTACCCTTGGCTTTATAGAGAGGAAATACGTTTACAGGCTGATACGGTTTATTAAGAGAATGCTCTCTGAGCCACAGTACAGGATACGACAGATTTACATGGCCTCAGACAGAGATAGACTCAAGCAGAATTGGATTTGGAGATAAAATTCCACGTATGGCAGTGAAACCTACTGAGTCTAGGTTTGAGAAGGCTCCTGCATGTCACAGGAAGGAGTGGCAGAAAATTCAGTTTGGTTTCTTGTGCAGAGCAAACTAAATCTGAGAGGCTGGACTAGCTGGGATCCATTTGAAAAGTGCACCCTCAGCACAGCTGACTTATCCACAGTAACCTGAGGTCATTTGCTCCAGCCACAAAAGATTTCGCTATAATCTCACAAGTTGCACAAGCACCCCCCGGAAATTATCCCCAAATCCATCAACAAATCATAAAAAGTTGTAGAGCTACCTACTGGCATGTACTACATACATGGCACAAGGAGCCAAGCATCTCAGCAGTCTCTCACTTGATGTCCAGAGCAAATTAAGTTGCATTTGGCATAGCAACTTCTATTCAGGAATTTCTCTAAAACAGAGTATTTGTTTGTAATAGCTGCCTTTAATAGTTAGTCACAAACATGACTCTGCTAGGACAGGTCCCTAGTTTTGACATGGAAAAATAATAAATCAATGAGTTGCACTTTTAACCAGCACAGTTTATCCCAGCATAATTAGGGTTGAGATATCAGGGAGAATCACCAGAGCAACTCACATCTTTGTCTTCACAGCTTCAATTACATGAGAAACAATTGTAACTGCATCAAAGCATTGGTAAGTAGAGAGTCCAAATGACAGTTTCGATTGCTACATGGGAGAAAAATGAGTCAAATAAGTTCCTTTGGCAAAAAAAAAAAATAATGTCATGGAATAAAAAGAAAAGCAATCTCACAGAACAGGGCATCCGAGCCGTGTGTTACACCACACAGTCCATGCTCATACAAGCTTCAATGTCTTGGAAAAATGGATGACAGTAATCCAGGAAAGCAAGTGTTTTTCAGGAGTGACAAAACTCTGTTTTCCTAAATATCTGAAGCATTGGCAACTCCCTAGTTTTTGTCTTAGTTAAGAAAAATCAGTTTAGTTTTTCTGAACTTGTTATACTTGACCTAAGTTTTATAGAAGCTTTAAGCAGTCCCTTGAACAGGTAGTGGTCAGTATCGTACCACTACTTTACGGTACTTTACTTCAGCCAGCTGATTTTGATTAAGCAAAAACTTGCCTTCATTAATTTATAGAACATCATGTTTCATCGTGTGTGGAGGAAGACTATTTTTTTGTTCATAGGAGCATTATGGGCTTTATTATGATGTGAAGCATTGTTTTCCATATTGCAGCAGGACTCTTTTTTGCAATTAATGTATTTGCATTAAAATGGCAATGATTCAAAAAAAAAAGAAAATAAGAAAGTAAAAAAGACACGTAAGTATGGATTTTTTTGGTTGGTTCATTTTTTTGATTTGTGTCAACACAAGCAACATTCTCTTTCAAGGCTTGGGGATCCCTTCCATTACTTGTTTTAGTTTCTCACTGTAAGCTGACAGGGAGTTTTTCAGGGAGTGTAAACAGACTGTGATGGAGCACATGTACTCAAGATGTTCTGCTCACAAAATTCAGGAAATTTCTTTGAGACAAGGGGGAAATTAGTCATAAAATCAGTTTCCTTCTGTTATTTTTCTAATTACTTGCCTGCTCTACAAATCCAACTGCCAATATTAACATAGAAACAATAGAAACTATGCATTCTGTAATGCTCTAATTTGAGATCCTCCAAGACTGAACAGTTCAATATTTTTAACAGAATAGACTATTCAGATTTTTTTGAGGGCTGTTGTATACTTTGCCTCAGACCAATGGCTGGTGCCATACCTTTGGATCCAGGCCGAGTCCTGCTCGGGTCAAGATAATTGAAAGAGCAATATTCCTCAGTGCTGCAGACCAGCGTAGGTTTATCTGGACAGCATCACTTACGAATGGGATATTTCGGATTAGGAAACCAGCAAGTAGCATCCCTTAGATGAAAGCAAATAAGCTCCTGTCAAATGATTTGCTTTTATTGCACTAAAAGCTTGCACAGAATTCTTAAAAATAGACATCGTATTATGTATTTATGAGAGACAAACAATCCATGTTCTGAATTATTAGTCATGTTTTAGCAATGGGGACTGAGGCATGGAAAGAGAGAGACATGTTTAAAGCAATGAAAGTGGCCTAAGAGCACAGCAGGTCACCAATGAATGAATTTGCAGGATGCTTCTGTGCGAGTCAACAGAAGTCAGCTTTGTTCATGTGCAGGTCATACTATAAGCAAAGACACCTCTGCATCCTTAAGGATATTTTTCTTTTTTTTCATTGGGAAATATAATATAAACCAGCTAATCATGGACTAATTTAGACATTTAAAAGTGCTCTGGCAATATGACTCATGCAAAGGGGGGGGGGGAAGGACAGGGGGAAATCAGGAACTTGCTCTTATCCTCTATTTGAGCTACTTGCAAGATCCAACCTTTTGCAAATATTAGCAAAACTGTCTAATCAGAGACCTCCTGCAAGGCTATCGGAACTGTAGTTCTGGAAGGATACAGAAAAGTACAGGAAAGGGTGACGTTAAATATAGATCTGCAGAGATTCATTGGAGTTCCTGATCTTTCGAAGATGTGTTTTTTTGTGGCATAATTTTAGGTTAAAAACATTAAAAAACAGGAAACCAAAAAAGACAAAAAGTAAACAAACACTGAGCTCAGGCTGGTCCCCGCTTGGTGTAAGCCTCGGCTGTGGACTTGATTTGTCCAGGAACACACTGAACTTTCGGACATTGTTCTTCCTACCACCTCCCAGAAAAAAAAAACAGTGGCACCATTATTCTGTGGTACCTCATGACAATTGTATCAGGCTAACGTAATGATCTTATGCTCTTTCCAATGTCTGCCTGAGGTCCAAGTCACTGGAGCTACCCTGATTTAGACATCTACTTAACAAAGCAAAAAACTCCACTTCAAAGGATGTTTTCACTGTTCTGCTCTGTGTCGCCTGCTGCAGAAACCTCTCTGCAATGTATACCTAATCTATACTATGTGAATGTTTCAGTAGCACTTTCATCCCTTTTTTCCCCAGGCAGAGTCTGACTATAAGGTGTGTAAGTGCTCATTTAGCCACATTACACTCAACTGCACTTACCACAAGGGGATTAAAGGCATGTAAGAGTACAGATGTAAGATTTGTATTTGTAGTGTAAAAAAGAATATTCAAAGACATCATCTTATCTCTTCTTCTGACTCATAGTTTTCTCCATTTTTTCTCAAAGACTGGTGGTCTGAACAATGAACTCTGTCCTAAGCAACTCTACAGACATGTGCTGTCATGCTTAAGTTTCTGTTATTCAGTATTACCTGTCTGACAAGCAGTTTCATGCTCAACTCATAACTTTTAGATACAGATGTAATTAAAAAAGCAGAATCCAAATGGTCAGGAACTTTTTTTTTTTTTTAAAGGGGGTGTGTTCTTAGAACAGGCAGACTCCCTGTGTGTTACATTCTGTGTTCATCTTATTGCAGGCATGCATACAGTATGCAAAACTTCCCTCCCTCTCATTTCAATTTTTTGTCTCTGTGAAACTAAGCAGTGCAAGAACGTGCATGCTGCCTGGACAGAGCTGAATATGAAGCCATCTATCGATTCTGTAAGCTGTGCTACTGTGTGAGGCCCAACACCAGCTATGCAGGTTACAAAATCACATCCGTGCACTACAGGCAGATATTTGTAGCCCACTCTGCCATAAAGTTCTGCTGTCTGTCAACAGCTTTACTCATTTATGCACTAAGCACAGTAAGGGGACAGTATACAGCTGGTGAGAAGAACCTGAAGCTTCATTTTTTCAGCTTCGTTGACAATATTGTGCTGATCTAGGCAAAACCTCCTCTAGGAAAGAAGTCTGAAAAGGTTCTGATGATGTCAAAATTAGTGTCATTTTCCTCTCCCATTTCTATTTTGCATTTTTATGTGAAATAAAATAGTACGCTGATATGAAAAACAATGTTATGATTAATTCAAAATAACTCTCTTCAGAAGAATTATTCCTGGTGGTGATTTTTTTTTTCTCAGGCTTCAGTTATCTTGAGATAAAGGAAGGAGAAGAAAGAAGTTGCTTTGCATTACCCGTAGTAGGGAATTTCTGTAGTGTTTTCTTTGGAAAACATTTTCCTTGTAGAAGACACATGCAAAACAGCTCAGCAATAATTTCCTTATGAATTAATTATTCTGCTATAACAGAAGATCCAGATTAAAAGTCCTGTTTAGTGGTACTAAAACCAAATTTTAAATAACTGTGACAGAGGTGACTGAAGGACAATAACCTTTGAATGTGTAGGTATACAGTCCTCTGGCCCCCAAAGAATTAAGAGAGCCTCAGTAACATACAGGCAGTTTCACTTGAGCCCATTTGGGGAATTTTGCACCTTCTTGGAGAGGACCAGATTAAAGTCATTTGGAAAAGCTGCAGATTGTGAGCATGACACGTTGGGTTTTTTTTCCCAATCCAAACATATCTACTATGCAGATATTACTCAATGGTTTAAACAATACAAATATGCAGGAAAAAGGAAAGATCTCTTACCCAGAAGAGCAGGGAGAGGGGGTAGTGTTCGTATTTTAATGAATCCAAAAATTTTACCTCCAATGACGGCAAAAAAATAAAGAAACAGAATTCCAAACAGGTTTCCACCTGGAAGGCACTCAGTCCCAGTGATGGACCAAGCCACAGCCCAAACCAGGACCACAATTGCAACTGGAGCAAAACAAGAAATATTCATAGTTAGCTATCTCTCAGGGACAAATTTATTTGCTATTAGATCCCATTTGTTTTTCTACAAAGGAAAAGGTACCATGACTTTCAGAAATAAAATCACTTAACTTAAAAATCAGTTTAATCATAAAAATGTGTTTAATCTTTGATGCTCCCTGAACTGATATTCTGGTTTTATAGATGCTAAGATACTTTAAAAAAATTGTACCTGCAACATCATCAGGGACCAAAAAGTACCGAGTGAGCCTTGGCCCACTGTGGAAAGCACTTAGCAGGTCCCAAACTTAAAGCAGAGACTTTCACTAACTTATCTTGCATTTGTTTATTCTCCTTCAGCTACTTCAGAACTGCAACAAGAACATGCTGCTGTATCTTTGAGCTAATGACTGTAGCTCCAGTCTTTTAAAAGAATTGAAGTATCTCTTTTTGGCTGGATGTGCTTGTGCAATACATTGCTATCCCTGGGAAGAAAAAATCTGAAGGAGGTCTTGTCTCTGGACAGCCTGAAGTGGTACAGATACTTCCCTTGATACATTAATCAAAGAAGGATAATACACAGGAAAAAAAAAATCCTGAAAAATATTATGAGAATATTAAAATATTACAAAACATGTGAAAATAGTGTAAAAAAATGTGAAAACATTATGTTCTTTCCAGGTTCCTGCATCTGTCCCTACGGTTATCCAACAAGAACAGGCATACATAGAGATAAAAGCACCAGACTGAAGGAGAGGGGAAAAAATGTGTTGAATAAATCCCCCTTCTCATAATCATAAGAAAATGTATTGCATTTTCAGATTGGATTTTTCTTAATCATATTTGAGGGTGATGAGTGGCAAAGGGAAGACTAGTAGATTTCCAAACATAAAAGCCCAAGAATGCTAAGTGAGAGAAAACAGAGGCTGCAGAAAACCCACAGGAAGTGTCTTTTGTTAGGAAAAGTTTGAAATAACTGGTTTGCGAGAGGTTCTCTTCTGTGCCAAAAATGCCACTGTGTTTATAATCATCTTAATGCTCTCACAGCAAAACAGACTATCAAGAATTAGGAGGCCTTTCTTCTGAGGAAAACAAGTTGCAATACAAAAACATATCTACCATGTTAAACACAGAAAAGAGGATAGAGAAACAGAAATTCAATTTGTGTTCAAATCTTTTTTTCACCTCGTTTTCTCCTAAAACATCGAAACAAAAGCATGATGTGTAAAACATAGCTATTGCCCATCATTATTTTCAAGGACAATGGACAGATATTATCACATCCAGAGAAATGAGTACTTCATTTGCCATTTCTCAGTTTACTTAAACTCTGTCTTTCGTACATACCATTTGTCACTGTTCGGGCCAGTAAACCTTGAGGAGGACAAGTAAATATTTGCCTCAATGTTCTTGCAGGTATTGAAGACCCTGCTATTGGTTCCGGAGGTTGCTGAGCACAATGATTCAAGAGAGCAGTTTCTTCTGTTTGTATATTCCCATCAGTAGCTTTGACATCTACTGTTGGTCCCTCCTGAATGAAAACGAGACTCTCTCAGAAGCGGCATTGTATACATGTGAAGTAGTGTACAAGACCTGAAATCATCTGTGATGCACTAGATCCACACTGTCTAGAGATGACTGCATTAACTAAACAGTTACTGTAGGAATGGTCTGGCTTTGTAGTATATCTGGGATTTTTGGTTATGCGTGTTTATGCATGGTACAGCAAGCTGCGTATGTGGGACGTTCGCCTTTTTATCTGCAACCGACAGGACTCCTGTCCCAACACAAACAGCACCTGTTCAGCAACAACATCAGCATATTTGATGAAAACACACTATTAAAAGGCCGGGTTCAGCTTGTCTTGTATACAAGCTAAATATTTAACAATATTTTCTGCAGTTGGATAGGGTTCTGCTTCCAGACTGGATTCCACAATAGAGTTAACAAATAGCATAATTCCAGTGAGAATAACATAACTCCTAAATAACTTCTGTTGCAACCCTTGAACCAAAAAAAATTAAACCTACTTGTGATTAGTCAAAGATGAAAGAAACAGAACAGCTGGCTAGTGCAAGCATTACTCACATGATCCATTGCTCAAGCTGGTAAGTCAAGGTAGAGATGGAGAAATACTATCCTGGGAGTTATTTCCTTGAAGAACGGTTCCTTGAAGCTGTTCTCTTATACTGATACTGATTCATCTACTTATCCATATTCATAGCCAAAACACTTTTTGACCATTTTTGGATATGTGTCTCACTTCATTTTAGGGTCCTTATTTTTGACGAGTTAATCATCTGCCTTCCCTTATGGTTATTCACCTTCATGTCAGCTCATTGTCATAGCATGGACATGGAATTCTTGCCTCTACTGTGGTTTGGCCCTCCTCCAGTAATAGTTCCACATTTCCCATTATTTTTTCTGTCTCTCTTTATATATATAGAGATATATATATATCCTTTACTCAGAGTCACAGTTGGAACACAAATCTTGTGAGCTTTCAGCATGGAGTTACTTGGTTATCTATCCTGTGATTCTGTGATCACCAGCTACCCATGTGTATAAAGATATGCCATACGGTACTTATCTTTATAGTCAATATTGTATGTTTTCTCCAAAGTGCCTTTTATTTATCAAACGCATATAGATTATACATGTTCCTTTTCCAGTTTAAGTAAAGGTGGCCCATCCACCTGCATCAAAATAGGTCAAATTGTCAATTTGGTAGATAAATGCGTCATGTAACGAAACTATAGAAAGATGTTGCGTCCCACCTACTATCTAGTGAAACTACAGCCAAAGGAACAGGCCTGGTTCTGTCTCAGAAAGAGAAGGAACTTTTATTATATTTGCTCTTAAGGTTGCATACAATTTAGAACGTAAGTACAATTCTGTACACAGAGGCGTTACAGCAGCCTGTGCACTGGCGCACCCGTGCACCGCAGCCACCCATGCGACTTTGCCAACAGCCCAAGTGTACTGTAGCAGTCACTTGTTTTGTGAAATTCGGTTATAAGAATGAGGGATGACTTAAGTCGGACAGACCCCACTCAAGCTGTTGGACTTAGAAGCA
Source organism: Pterocles orientalis (assembly GCA_011057875.1). Lineage (NCBI taxonomy): Eukaryota > Metazoa > Chordata > Aves > Pterocliformes > Pteroclidae > Pterocles > Pterocles orientalis. The sequence goes on along the minus strand of WKFP01013502.1, from coordinate 8,728 downwards.
ATGTTAAGTCCATTTGATTGTCTTCCATAGCTGATTGTAAAACTGATGCTGATGCATCTTCCACTTCAAGCTGAAATTGCACCTGCTGATCTCCAGCAATACAACATACCACAGACTTTTAAAACTGAACATCTGTTAATAGTAAGAAATTTCCACTGAGGAGGTTTCTCTTTGTATTTCCTTCAGATGTAGGAGGAAAAAGGAAAGGAAAAGGAGGGTTCCTCTGACTAAAAACGTACTTTGAGATCCTAATGAATTACCTCACTTTTCTCATGCATGGGGATCATGCCACTTCTCTCACATACTGATGGCTCAGAATCTTCATTGTCGTTTACAATATCCTCCTTTACCATTGTTGCAAACCTAAAGAAAGCAACAAAGGTAGAAAAGTTAGAGAGAAGCAAATAATATTGTTTTCCTGATGCAAGACTTCTCAGTGATGTTGTTTCTTTCCCCATAGATTAGGTGAAAAAAACTCTCACAGCCCAATTTAGAAGTAAATGGGTTTTGCATGCCTGTGTATGCTGTACAAAAGACAGAAACTAACAGAAGAACAGTATTAAGCTTACAAAGTCAAGCACTAAACAAAAAAATTTAAGTTTTAGAATCACAGTGATCTGTGCTAACCTATTATTTCCTCTTTAAAGGTATGGCTGCTATATATATATATATATATGCATATATATATATTTACGCCTCCTATCAGCACAAGATAACGGTTATTTGCTATTAACATCGCTTACCAGGATCCTTAGTTCTGAAAGTGTCACAGCCCCTGCGTACATGGCAGTGCAAGCAACCATTTCATAGAGCTAAGAACAACTAAAGTTGCTAAAGCATATACATGAGGGGACATTTTTTCCCTAACTTAAGCCTGATCACATCCTGCTTGTTTTTCAGGGGAATTTTCAAGAACATGGTTCTGTTAGACGTCACTATTCACAAAGACATTGACTGAATATCTAACAAACAGAAGATGCGTGTTTGAATAAAGATCAGGACCATGCACAACTTGCACTCTGTATTCAGGGGGGGCTGGTAAGACATGGCTATTTTTTACTGCTTATATCCCATGGAGATATTTCTCAGAGTGGGAAATAAGGTCCAAGTTGTGGGTAGTTGTTATTGTATTTACTCAGTCTAACTGGACACTTCTTGACCCATAGATGCTAACAATATGGCAGTGTTCTGTCCTGTATGTCAGAATTTTTTTTGTGCAAATATTTACTGTAGTTTCACAAGTCTGAGCAGCAAGAGTTGTGTGCACATATCTGAAGACAAGGCTCGCTAGTGTTCTTCTCTGTTACAGCAAAGGTGTGCATATGTTCTCCACCAACTACATTTCAGTGCTAACAGCATTTTCTTGAAGCCTTTTACATTGTTCTGGACATATAAAACACCACTCAAGCCAAGCCAGAACTTTTGAGCCAAGAAATTCCTGAATTGCTGGAAGCAAATCAGGAAGTTGATTCTCACTATTATCGAGCCTTCATTTTATAGTGATATGTTTGATACTTGGGAATGATTGATACCATGAACAAAGATAGGGCTTATTGTAACTCCTGGGTGGTTTTGTTTGATCTGTTCTGTTATGAAACTGGCTTGAGACATGGCCAAAACATAGAGGAAAAATATAGAGCCATAGACAGACACTTTCAATATGTTGTAAGGTACTTCCTTTCTTCCCTTTTTAAATGTAAAGTGTTAATTTACTAAAATTCCAGTACTTTTCTATATTTTTAATTTCTACTTGTGGAACCAAATAGTTGTAGGCTCAAGGTTTTTTTTAATTTAAAAAGTGATACTTTTGGTTGTTTTCATTGGATTATTCATCCTTTCATTGGGGCTGGAAATCCACAAATGCCAGTTTACTAATTGGAACAGAAAATATTAACAACTCACCAGTGCCTTCCTTCTTCCCCTCCCCGACCACTTCCCCAGGGTACATGTACTTAATTCTGTAATTCTGAAAGAGGTGCGGGTGGGTAAGGGACAGAAAGATATTGCTCTGCAGCTTTGCATGGGCAACTTCCCATTTCTTGGGGTCACGTAGTTGTTGACAGGAAATATGTTAATAGTTCTCAGAAACTCCACTGCATGACAGCCTCAGCTCCTGAGTGCATTGCCCATAGTAGCATATAGGAAATAAAAGATCGACTGAGCAAGGAAGAGTGGATGTTCTGCTTAGCAGGAATGGTTTTGAGGTGTGAATGAGGAGTCTGGTAGTGGGTGTGCTGTCCTTATCTGTTTTGTGACAGGTCTTCATCCTGTCAGCGTCTTGACACTGCTACTTTCAAGCAACGGCCAGTTGGATTAATGAGACCAAAGCGAGTAGTTAGTTTACACACACCAGGGTGGGGAGTTTTGGGGTTCATGCTATTTGTTTGTTGGTTATGTTGTTTGGTTTTTTTTTTGTTGTGGGGTTGTTTTGGTTTTTAAATTTCACCCCCTATACAAACAAAATCATCAATTGAGAAATCATGAAGCAGAATTCATCTCACGGGGTTGATTAGATCCTCTCATTTTCCCTGTTTTTAATTGGTAGGGAGGAGAAAAGGAGAGAGCTGAGCTGGAGATGATTGACTGGGCATGTGCATGCCTATTCTTAGCTCCATTGCCCCGGTGACTGCCGCTCTGTGCACACATGCCGCAGAAAGGAACGCAAACAAAACACCACAACCGCCGCCACAGCAACTAGCATTCAGAATCAACTGTTTTTAAAAAATAGCAACCCAAACCAGGCATCATCACCCCCAAAAAGACGTTAGGAAAGCCTGGTGCAACCTCCTTCCCCGCCCCCAGCAGCTTCCTGGGGAAGGAGATGGGATGGATGGGAAGCGGGAGATGGAGACAGGACAGAAGGGGCAGAACACCGTTACCTGGGCACCGGCGGGGATGGGGAGCAGGCACCGCTCCCTGGGCGTTCTCTCGCAGCGCTGGCCTCTTAGCAGGGAGCTGTGAGGTGATAATCCTGCTCCCTGGGGCGGCGGCAGCTCTGAGCCAGCGCTGGCTCCTCCTCCAGCCTGCTGCTGCCACCCTCCGTCCTCCAAAGCCACGGCTTCACTACACCGGCAGCAAAAACCTCAGTCTGGAGCTGGGGAAGACCGAAGGAGCTTCACGGGTGCCTTCCTGGCTCCTGGCGCAGTGAAGAAGTCCCTGCGAGGTAGTCAAAGAGGTGCTGGTCCGGCCCTGAGCCCACGGCATCCGGGAGGACGAGGGATGAGAAGGATGTAGATTCTTTGCGTCTCTCATAGCCTTCCACTCCCCATGTCGTTTCATCATAACCTGTGCACATTAAAAAGGTTTCTTGCTACGCTTCTGTTCCTGTGGCTGTGGGACGTGAGAGAGATACACCCTGTCCGTCCATCCTCTTCGTCAGACTGCAGCACTGCAGGTGGAGGTTAGGTGCAAAGAAAGGGTAAGGATCTCTATAGATGATTCTGCTCTGGATGCATGCAGAATTGCACTCAGGCAGGGAGGAGCAGAAAAAAAATTTGCATAGTTGTGGTGTTCCCATCAAGCCATCTCCATTTCTTAAAGAAGAATCAAGTGCGTCCAGCTCATCTGTAAGTGCACATGAGCGAATGAGAGAGACCTCTTAACCTCATCTTGCAAGCTATGCTGGGTGGATGTGAAAGCAGATTCAAACGCAACACGTGGCTGCTTTGCTCCTAGTAGCATTACACAGAATTAAGCTGACTACAAATCAGAGAGAAAAAAGCACTGTTTTTTTTGATCAGATTAAAATTTCCAGGACTCTGAATCAGGGAAGTCTCTTCCCTCTACCCCACAAAAGAAAAGTTTTATCTAAAATCTAAAAAAAAAAAAAAAAAAAAAAAAAGTTCTCCTCATTATCGCTGGGGTGGCAGGAAAACAAGCAGAATTACCCAGTTCAATTAAAAACAGATCAGGGAATTACAAAGTCACAAGAGTATTAAGAAGTATTCTCCTATAATAATTCCAGCAAGTCTGATGGAAAATCCCTAGACATTAGAACACATGTCAGAGTTGTAGCTGTGAACACATCCATGAAAAGCATTGCTAATAAGGCAAGAGAGAACAACCTCAGTTGAAATTTTTTTTCCCAGTCCACCAGCTTCTTGGACTGCCATTGAAAAATGCATATCCCTATGCTTACAGTGCAGTGTAAAAAGCAGATGGTATCTCCTTTTCTTGCAGGAGTGCTTTGACAAAAAAAAGACATTTCTGAGTAGCATCTGTATACGACAATCATCAGTGAGCTTAGAAATGTTAACTAATAGAGTTCAACATGCAATAAGTATAATGAATTTTTTCTCAGATTCTTAATTGTATTTTCAGAATACACAGTGCAAGTTTCCCGTGTTACTGCAGTGCTGAAGTTCTCTTTTCAAGGTAAGCCTTCTACACCTACTACAGAGGAAGGATTTTGGCCTTCTTAATAAACTCGGAAAGCATTGAAACAGAATCTTGTCAGCCTGAACTTTTAACATTTGTGTTTACGTCAGTGAACATTGGTGGAGCCATTTTGAATAGCTTTGTATTTGTGCTTCAACTTGATCCTGCTTGCCTGCCAGGGTCATTTTATTGAAATACTAGATACTGAAAACCCCGTGAACTAACTACACAAGATCAGGAGGCTCCAACCATGATTAAAGGTAAAAGTTAAACCCATAGTGAGTCTGAGGAAGCCAACATCCATGATACTTTCTTATTTTAAAATTGTAAGTAAATGTAACTTTTACAAATAAGAAGCCTGATTTTAACTAGACATGTTCCATTATCTTGGAAATAATTTATATTAATGCTTCAGCCAATATTGAAAAGCTTAAGCAATAATTTTTAAAAACATGACAGTTGTTACAGAAGCACAAAGAAAATATTGTACATTTTTCCCCTGTGATTTCTGATTATTGATCAATCATACTCAGTAGCATTTATTCTTTAATTCCTCCCCCTACATATATATGTATTTAATATATATGAATATGTATGAAATTGCATACAGCTTAATTCACAAATTAGATGGAGCTGTGTGCAATTTTTTTTAAGGTTACCATCTTTATAGGCAGTCAGCCCATGTCGTTCATGTAAAATATAACAGTACGTTAGAAAAACATAGTTTTGGAATTCCGGTTATTCACTACCTTGTATCTCTAGGTCAGGATCTGTGGTTTTTCACAGAGTATGGGACTTTACTATAATAGGTTTCTGATTCATAAGTTTAAGCTACCATGTGCTATCACAATAACAACATCTACCCAAATTCTTGTAGAAACACTCCTTTTCAGAGAAACTTAGCCTTGTGTTTTAGCATGAACTGTACTGGTATTTCAGAATCTAGAAATAGAATACCTAAGCCTAGCACCTAGCATACAGATTTGACAAAATTTGTCCAATATTAGTACATCCTTTTCAAGAGAAATATTTTTGCTCTATCTAGAGTGATAAAATCCACTCCTTTCGCTTGTGTGCCTGAAGTCAAGTGTATTCATGAAGATCCACCTGTGTGGATATTTCTCCCACACATAGCCCCATCCATGCCTACCAGAGTGATGTCCTTGCATAATAGTTTCTGTACATGAAAGGGAAAAAAAAAAAAGTAAGATACTTCCCTGACCATTTTAGGAGTGATCTGTACCATTAATGAAACAATTCTGGCCTCTATTTCCCCCACTAGAACCTCTTTTGTACTAGTTAATGTACTCATTTTCTAACTGATGGTAAGGGTACATGTGATTCTCTATGTTCTCTACATGCTATAAGCTTTAGTCTTACCAACCGTTAGAGCAGGTTTCTCTCCATCATTTCTGCTTCATGAAGACAGTGTTTGTGATTTTTATGTGCTTAAACAAACTCCACAAATTGCCCAGTCTTACTGCTTCTAATGGTAATCTGTTGCCCTGCCTTTTGTGCTCTGTTCTGGTGTTTTTTCCAGATTCTACCAGCCTAACTTGCTTGGGATCTGAAAAACGGACATTGCAGTTGCACAAACCACTGACTTTTCACTATATGCGCAGGAAGTTTCATGTGCCTGCACCATCTGTCTGTGGTGTGTTTGACTGTCTTGCACTGCCTGCTGGATCTTTAAGTGTTGTCAGGCTTGGGACATATTTTCAACAATTCAGACTGTTTTTCTACAGCTATTACAGTTCTAGAACGTTTTGCTAATGATAGTACAGAGCAGAAAGAACTTAATTTGCAGAGCAGAATGTGCTTTCAAGTACAATTTGCAACTAGTATGTTCTATAATATATATAAACACCTATTACCAATAACAAAATGATTCAAACGTTCAAATCTTCAAATTTGATGTTATTTCTGCTTTCTTCTGTTTAAACTGCACTTAGTTCAGGGTCCATTTGGCTGATTCAATAGTAGTCGCTCCATTTTCTCTAGATAGTCTGTCATTGCTAGTAGGAAATCTAATTATGAATGTGCAACTTCCAAATACTTTGCAGGATGAGAATAAAGGTAGTACTTAATTCTTTTCACTCAGATTTTGTACCTTAAATAATATTCTTTGCCCTCTGAAATCTTAAATGGTAAATTGCTTTTTTTTTCATGTTTTTGGAGTTACTATAACGTGAAGCCACATGAGGTATGTTTTATTGAAAAACTGAATCAGTAAGACAGATCCAGAAAGAGATCATATAGTAGTAAAAATGCACAAAATTTGTTTTGAAAGACATTAGGTGAATGATGTAAATCTTTGCAAGCTGTCTTTAACTGAGAAACACTTTGCCTTTTACAGTACAAATTTCTATTTACAGGTGGGGTCAACCACAAGCTCCATTCTCCATCGGTGATTAGTTCATTACCAGTCATGTAGGCAGACTGAAATTACATAAAAAGTAACAACAATTTAAAATAATTGCTCGTGGTGATTAAGTACAGGGAAATGCTTTTTCTTTAAATTCAAAAACTGGCTTTTTTTTTTTATGCAAACACTTTGTTTTACAAAACATCTGAATACATAGAATGCAAACAAACTTAGAAATTTAAGGTGTCTGCTAACTCAGGGGAGTGTAGCAAAAGTCTTGTTGGAGGCATTCAGATGAAAATGCATCCTGAGTGTACAATTCACATAAACTAGACTTCAGATATCTCCCCTGCAGGAATGATACCTCACACTATCTCTGTTCAGCTGAGCAGAATCTGACCAGGTCAGCCAATAATTATAAGGGGACCTAAAGGGAAATTTAGATAGTGCAGAAAGTGGGTAAGCAACTGAGCTGTTGACATTCTTCTCTGTATGCCAGTACTGAAGCATACTGGAATATACCAGAAAACTGGAATTCTGTCTACATGTGGTTGGAAATTCCATGACCAGTCTGGAAAAAATCAGTAGCTTTACGGAGACACTAAAACTAAGATGAAAACGAGAAACAGACTACTGATAGATAGCAACCTTAAGACTGAATTGTTTCCATTAAAGTGTTCTGTTATGCTCAGTAGGACTGCTGGACAATTCCAGAGGAATCCAGTCCAACTTTACACTCTTAGTACATTTATGGCATCTGAAATAACCTTGCTGTGTGCTCATTAGTGTTGCTGGTATTTGCAGTGGTCTTTAAGAGTTTGTTTTATAATATTTTCTATTGTTTTCTTTCTGCTGAAAAGGGTAGATTCATTCTGAGCATTGGCCCTTTTAGCTAAAACTCCCAGCAGTTCTACACAAATATTTGCTCTCGAATAATGAAGGTAGGTTGTGACTACTAATTCTATCTCCTTAAAACATGATTCGAGCTGTATTGCAAACTTGGAAAAGCTGAAAATGATTCAGGATGATCTGGGGTCAGGTAATTTGTTCAGATGACATGAAACCACAAGGCTATGGAACCAAATACACAATTCTTTAACAATGACTGTCCACATTCAGAGTGCTCTTTGTATCTTAGCTTAAACTCAGTAACAGATTGTCAGTTTTTTGTTTTTGTAATAATCCATCTCAAAGGCATATAAATCATCCTAAAGCAAATTTTCTCTATTGTGATGCAGCAAAGCATGGGATTCTGTTGCAGGAAATTTTCATTCTATACTTACATCATCAGAGGCCAAGTACACGAAGAGATGGGCCACTTCATCGGCAGTAGCCATCCTACCAGTCTTCTGTCCAGCTAGAAAGTCTTTCAGTGCTTAGGTACACAAGAGCATTTGGTATATAAAAAAAATTAAAAAGAAGATTAACAGTGGAAGATTAACAGTGGTAGGAATTTCAGGTTGAAAAATACTAGGAAACTGGACCTAAATCTCTGGTTCCAGAATAAAGCAAATGTAAGTCCTTCTTCCTTTGGTGGTAGATATTCCCAGGCCTTTCAAATGAAGGCTCACAGTTTTCTAGTCAGTATGGTTAAGGATCAAAATAATTTTTGAATGCATATGACAGAATGCCCTTTCTGTCATGGTTTTGCACTAGTTTGTGACTGCCACATGCCAAAGCAGAAAGTGTCTTCTGCTTTTGCACTAGATACGGTGACCAACGGTTGAAAATGCTTCCAAAGGTGACAGACCCTCTCTATTCCCTAAGCAACAGTATCCTTCTGAGACATGTTAAGGCTTCTGTCTTGAGTACTAACTGACCAAACTATCAAAAGGAGACACTACTGTTATCATTGGTACTCTGAAATAGGGGATAATCTTGATCAGAAATGCTTTTCTTTTCTTTTCTTTTCTTTTCTTTTCTTTTCTTTTCTTTTCTTTTCTTTTCTTTTCTTTTCTTTTCTTTTCTTTTCTTTTCTTTTCTTTT
>WKFP01013501.1:179899-214711 GCA_011057875.1 Pterocles orientalis | reverse complement strand
TGGGGCAGGTCACATAGCATGTTTCCTCTTCATGGGATTGCGGAGCAAGGGTAAGGTCACAGTGCAAGCCTTCAGGCCAGGCTAGGCCAGGAAAACCCGTCCAGGGTGGATGTGACACTGTGCACCTGGCAATGGAAAGCTTGCTGCAGGTCACGTCTCTCTTCACCCTGCCACAAAAGCCTGAGCCACCTCCTCGAGACACCTTCTGAACCCTACTGCCACCCGCTGAGAGAAAAACAGCGCTGTTTTAGTTAATTTTAAACAAGCGAAAGCTGATTATTGCTTAGTAAGCCTAATCCATGCCTGCTCTCTAAATTCAAAGGGAAAAGGTTTCCTTTATATAGCAAAGAAGAGTAGACTAGGACAAGAATCTCTTCAGGAATTATGAATCAGAGGACTTATGAGAGCTGTCCAGTTTGATCTTTTTTCTTTCAAACTACCGTTGCAGCCAAGAGTTGAAATTCTGTGGCACTAAAGCTCTCAGCATGGGCAGCTGTGTGCTATCAACACTCCCATCCTGCAGGCTCACTCACACATTGGAAAAAAAATATTCCTGCATGTCAGAAGCAGCAGAAGCAATGAACAAAGAATCACGGAAACTCAGGTGCCCATGACAGCTGGAACAAAGGTTTAGCAATAGATGTCACGCTGACTGCATCAAACCATGGGCAACAGATGTACTTTGACACCAAATCCTCTTTCTTCACATTTAGGTGTATTAACTGTTTGAGTAGGGGTTTCCTCCCACGTGCCTATTTTCTGTCTCCCTTAGTGCATGGCATTCTGCCACCCAGAGAACAAAATACCTTCACCTTCCTCTTTGGGTCACAGAATAATTCCAGCCAGGCTTAAAGGTAAGCAGTCTCCCAGCTGCAGCCACTTGAATCTCACACCACTTGAAGACGACTTAAAAGGCAACAGACATCAAAGTCATGTCAATCAAAACTCATCTGTTCCTCCTGCAGAAATTACCCAGGGAAAGGCAAGGGCAGGCAATAAGAGTCCACAGATCTTCTAAAATAATTTGGTGTGAGGAGCAGAGCTGTACTGAAATGAAAGCAACACAGGGAGGCTGCTAGGTTGCCCACATCCCCTGGAGACAGAGGAAGGCAGGAGTTTCATCTGCAACCCTTACCTGTTGTGGCCCTCCAGCAATAGGGTCAGAGAGAAAAGAGCAACACCTGCACTCTGATTCCCCTTCTCTCTTTCTGCAGATGGTAAATAATTTTTCAGACTGTTTTTATGCTTCATCACAGCAAATATTTGCAGGATGGGCAGTGCTTCTCTGACCTGTTCTGAGCTGTCTCTTCCTTAGACCCAGATTCGTCCCTCAGCCTCTTCTGTTTTGTCATCTTTGCTTTTCTGTTTGCATGGTTTGCTGGGAGGATGAAGGGGTTGCTCTCCTTACCTCCTTGCAGTGGTGAAACCTGACAGGTTTAACTTAAAGCCATACTGTCATTGTAATGAGAAAACAGATCCCTGCTCTTCTTCCCAGGGTTTGCATTAAAGATGCATACCGGATAAACCTGGCCCACCTGTACAAGGTCGAATGACAGTCTTCAAATACTCGAGTCCCTTTGTCATGGTTTAGAAAGGCCACAGGGACAGTTTTTGCTAAACACCTGGTGGGGGGAGGCAGGGACAGGGAGGGTTTCACTCACCACTCAGGGTCATGGGCAAGAAACTGACACGACTTGGGAAGAACAAAAAAAAACCAATTTATTGACTACTTACAACAAAAAGCAAGATACTGAGAGAGAGAAACCACATCTTAGAAAGGCACTTCTCCCCCACCCCTCCCTTCTTCCCAAGTCCCAAGGCTTTGTTCTGTACCTTCTCCCCCCGGCGGCGCAGGGGGCAGGGAATGTGGGGTGCAGTCAGTCCCCGCTCCTTCCTCCTCAGGGGAGGGCTCCTCACAGTCTGTCCCGGCTGCACCGTGGGGTCCCTTCTCACGGGACAGTCCTTCTCAAAAACCGCTCCAGCGTGAGTCCTTTTCCACACAGGGCCACAGTCCCCTGGCAACTGCCCGGCTCCAGCGTGGGCTTCTCCATAATTCCTACGTGGGGTTCTCTACAGCTGCATCTTCTCCTGGGCTGCACCAAGGGACAAACCGTGCGTCACCGTGAATCTTCACCACATTGCAGGGGAAATCCTGGAGGCACTTCTCTCCTTCTTGCTTTACTTCTCTGACCAGAGTGTTGTGTGGTCCTTCCTTTCAAAATCTTGCTTCTCTCTCCACCCCAGGTCTTCATCCGCTCCCAAGGAAACTGACCCCCCCCGGTTACTAAACCCTTGGAGCCGGGGGGTGCTCACTTACAGGAGCCATTACTGTGGCCCCTCCCTGCCACCAGACAACTCCCCCCCACGCAAAACCACAACACCCTTCAAATTTGATCTACAATACAATTTTTAAATAGCATGACTACTAGAAAAATGGCACTAGCGTGACCTCAGAGGTCTATATAATCTCTAAATGAAAAAGCTTACATGAATCCTACAGGGCTTCAAATCAGTTTCTGATGCAGACTGAGCAGAGTTAATGGCAGCAGCAGCCCTGTGGATCCAACTGCGCTCAGTCCTGATGCTTTGTAGGGGCAGACACCTTTTCTTGCACAGGCAGGATCTGCAGGAGTAACCCTTTAATAAGCATCACCCAGACTGCTCTGCAAGGGGCTTGGTACCATTCTGAGCCACGAAATTAATCAGAGGGCTGGAGCACCTCCCCTATGAGGACAGGATGAGAGAGTTGGGGTTGTTCAGCCTGGAGAAGAGAAGGCTCCGAGGAGACTTAATAGCAGCCTTCCAGTACCTGAAGGGGGCTACAGGAGAGATGGGGAGGCACTCTTTATCAGGGAGTGTAGGGAAAGGACAAGGGGGAATGGGTATAAGCTGAAAGAGGGGAGATTTGGACTAGACCTTAGGAAGAAATTTTTCACTGTGAGGGTGGTGAGGCACTGGCCCAGGTTGCCCAGGGAAGCTGTGGATGCCCCATCCCTGGAGGGGTTCAAGGCCAGGCTGGATGAGGCTTTGAGCAACCTGGGCTAGTGGAGGGTGTCTCTGCCCATGGCAGGGGGTTGGAGCTTGATGATCTTTAAGGTCCTTTCCAACCCAAACCATTCTGTGATTCTGTGATTCAGTTTGTTCCAAAGAGCCACAGAGTTTCTTGCAGGCTTGCAAACCAAGGTAGTGATTCTGATTAGAATGAAATAATGAATATCTGGAGCTCAGTGACATAGTGACAGCAGAAAATCTGCAGATGGGAGCCATCATCAGTAAGATGTTATGAATGTTCCTAAGTTGGGAAGTGTTTTTCTTTAAGGGTAGTCATATGCCAGAGCAGCACTAGTTTGCCACTGAGCCTGGCTCTGCTACAGACATCAGCATCTTCTAATCATCTTCAGCGCAGTTGCTTTATCCTTATCAGCAGGGCCCACAAATCATTTGCAGAGCAGCAGGCTGGTGGGGTTATCTGGCAGCCTTAAAGCTGTCTCCTTGTGACAAGTACCACATGTTCTGCTCTAGCGAGAGGCTAACCCTTCCTTGGAACAGTAAAACAAGGCTAGTAGGAAATAAAACTAAAGTCAGATCCAATTACTGTATCCAGAGGGAAGCCTGGTAGTGTCAGACAGCCAGGTGAGTGTGAAACCGGATGACAACCAACTGTGTATCCATAGTCAGAACAGGAAGCGTGTCCTTCCCCCATGGGCAAACCCACCTAAAGACACAGAACAGCCCTTGCTACGGCACTTTTTGTGGAGCCGTTTCCCATGGCAGATGTACGTTTGCAGAAGGCCATCATGGGACAAATACCACAAACAACTGCTTGAGGGGAAAAAACCACTTTTGTCTTGTGATTTCATGTCCCTTCTCCTTTGGCTTTCCATCTTTCCTTTACCACCTCGGTCCGTAACACAAACACGGTTACTTCAATTACCTTTGAGGTGTTACATAGTCTTATGGCAACCAAAAATAGATATGAAATTAAATGCAAACTTGGTATATCTATAAATCTTACAATCTTGGTGACATAAAGAGCAAGCAGAAAAGAAAAAAATAATTTTGGACAGCCTCAAACACCTCATTTCAGCCTGTCTTCATATAGCATGAATTAGACAAAACAGGATCTGACAGCATTTATTCCTCAGAAGATCTGCTTTAAAAGATCTACTGTAGCTGCCTCAAAAGCCCACGAAGCATTTTTTTCTGGAGGACGGAGCCTGAACTCTGGTCGAAGGCAGCATGAAGGCATGGGCACGTGTTCAGCCTGGGAGCCACCCTCACAGAGATGTGCCCCATGCTCCAAAGCAGAACCACCCTGTGCCCTGGCCCTACCCATCGGCTGGTGCAGTTCCTGGGCCGCAGAGCCCAGAGCGAGAGGAACAGCTCAAGTTGCCATGCCGTGACAGAGAAAGATGAGTTTATGGGGTGAGTCATCTCTCTCCCGGTACCTCTTCTGTTTAACAACAGAGCTGAGCCAGCCAGCGCTGACTTTCCATGGAAAAATGCCTGGCGTGAAGAAATGAAGCTGGCTTTGTTTATGGCCGTTTTCATTTATTGGGTCACAAGGTTCCCAAAGTAATCAAAACCCATGGGGCTGCAGGAAAACAGCTAACACGACAGGCACGAGCTGAGGGGGGAAGGTTCATTCGCAAGTACACAGCATTTGAATTTGCTTCTTTTTAACTTACAACAGCAGCCAAGTGAAAAGCACACAGTAACTACAGACAGCTCTGCCAAGTGAGATCTGGACTTATCGGTCCAACTATTACCAGGGCCAAAAAATAAGGCTTGCATCTGAACAAACCTGGTCCTCTGAGAGGTGAGGTGGACTGGAAGGGGGGCCAGCTGGTACTATTTTGGAAAAGTGCTGCTAACTATGACAAAGAGTTGCTTCTTCTAATTCAAAATCAGATTTTCTGCTTCTGTAATTTCATTCTTTTTAAGGCACAGTCTGCTAAATTGCAAGGCTTCTATTTACATCCTGTAACCATATGGTTTGCATTGCCCTAGGTGGAAGAAATTAAGTTTTTAACCAGATTTCCAGTACTCAACACAAACTAAACAGCAGAGAGAGCATAATTTAAAAAAACCCAAACTGTAAAGCAAAGATCAGTATCTCTACCTTTTGTCAGTGGTAGTTGTGGCATGTCAGGCACCAGGCTGCATTGGAAGGGGAGGCTCCATCTGAGCCAGGTCTGTTTGGGGAAGCTGCTATGGAGGATGCTACAGATGGAGCTGCCTTCTCACAGTGCATTGCTGTGCTGGAAATTCAATTGCTGGGAGAACATCTAAGACTAATATTACAAATTCCTTCAGCAAGGGACTCAACAAATCAATGGAGACAAATCAATCCGTAGCTATTAAACGTGATGGTCCGGATGCAGGATTTTTTGGCCCGAAGTTGACAAGGTGTACCAAAGAAAAGGTCACACTGCAGATCTTACATTTCTGAAGCTGTTTCCTAGTCATCTGCCATTAGCTATGCTTAGAAATGGAACACAAATTTAGGTCGGGATTTCCACCAAGACAGGAGGACAACTTTGCTGTCAGCCCCAAGTTTAAAATAAGCATGGCCAAAGGCAGAGCTCCTGGCTCCCAAGTGAGCCAGAAATGCAATTTTCTGCATCGAATGGTCTAAGAAATAAACTATCTTTTTTTAAAACTCTACTAGCAGTAATGAAGCCTCTATGTTTTTTTTCTTTTTTTAAACTGTCTCCAAAGAATAAACAGGCTCTGGATTTCACCACAGGGAGAAAAATAAAGTGTATTCCCTTTTTTAGTGACATTTTAGCCTATGGAACATGAGTTTAATGAAAGAAAATTCCTGTTGGCCCAGGCCAGTGTTATATTTACACAGTTCATTTTTCCTACTTATACTGCAACCCACAGTAACAGATAACAATTAACCACCACACGAACAAAAATCACATTTTTGTCCTCCTGAAATGAAAGCAGAGCAAGTGACAATGCTGAAAACCCATATCAACACTTTCAAAAACACCTGCTGTCGTTTCAGAGTTACCTTTCTACTCAGGACAGCTACAGAGAACCGATCTAACAATGGCATTGCCTGCTCCTTGGGGCTGTGGCAATGCACAAGAAGGTTTTCTCTAACAGTTATTTTCCTCTTGCACATCTCACGCTACCAGGTAAGAGAACCAAGCTCTCTAAAGCGCTCCATGCAAAAGCCACCTCATGCCACATCCCCCTGCAGCTGAAGTCTATTGATTTTTCCAAACGTCTCATTTAAATCCCACTTGCGGGGACAAATATGAACAGCTGTACAGGAACACACAGTGAAGGTTTTACGTGATCCTAAACACGACAAATAATACCGACTGCTGGGAAAAGGCACAGTGCTGCTGGTTTCTGCCTTGCTTTGCCAGTGCTTTTTAAAAGAATTCCTTCTGGGACATGCTGCCTGCTGCCCTAGTGCAAAATACCTACCTCCACCTGACACTTGCTATGTTAATATTTTATTATTGCTTTGTGGGCAGATAACTAGAGGCCAGCACCTGGAAAATGTGCTCTTGCAAGTATTTGAATTAGTACCCGATCATTTCAGCTCAGCTCTACTTTTGTAAGGCAGGATGCCCAAAGCCCGGAGTGGTGCTGGAGTTGGAGAGGGATTTTGCAGCCCAGCTGGACCAGAGCTGTTCTACCCTGTGCTGCTGGCATACCATCTCCCTGGGGGAGCACATCATCCCGCTACATCTTCCTAATATCTGCCAGGTTTGTGCCACTGAGGTGTTCCTTTATCCAGTGCAAAATTCTTAATCCACACAACTCCCATCCCTGCCCCTTCTTACAGCACCTGCAGCAAAATCTACATCACACTGGACTGCGCCCACGTTGCTTAATGACAAAGCACAAAATAACTTTACTGAAAGGAAAGAAACCCAACAGGCTGTTTTTTAAGCTGTCAAGGACTGTTTTCTGCATGGGTAACACTGTGGTAAGAACAGAACTTGAAGCCACAGGGCTGAAATTACTGGAAAACAAGAACTCAGCTGTCAGCGTTCACTGATATTTGCAGAAAAAAATATAAATCACTAGGTCTCAAGAAATGACTGAAACAAAAGGCTTAAGTAGCAGTTTACTTGAATTGTTTCCTCTTCTACAAAATTTGAACTCAGCTGAATTCCCTCTTTGTAAAGTGCCACCAGTTCACAGACAGAAGCCAGGCAGGGAAGCCCATGGATTGCATTTTCTACCTCAACGCTCCCCACACAGAGATGGAGACACGGATGGCAGGCAGACAACCAGGAAGCCACAGAAACTTGTTTTTCTCTGCCTTTCCTACTTTCATGTCACCCAAGGGCCACCTGCCAACACCTGAAAAGCGCATTGGACTAACGCCGGGACAAGCTCTGTCCAGAGAACAAAAGCCTTTTCTTTGCTGGGCGAGTGCTGATGTTTACACGGACTTGACTGCACAGAGCTACGAGCTCATTTCCCCATTTAGTCTTCTGCAGTTCAAAGGCAGTCCCTTGTCTCAGACCACAACCTGGAAAATATAAACTGCCCCGTCCACCACAACCATTTCACAAACTGGGATTCCTGTCTGTCTTAGTAAGGGGGCAGCGTGGGGCAAATCAGAAAACCCTGAAATATTGCATTAAGGTAAAGCAACTGATAAAGCAACTGATAAAACTGTTAGACGCACAATAGTCACCACACAGAGCAGCCACTGCATCAAAAGGATCTGATGCAGACTGAGGATGAGTCGTAAAACCTGGTCAATCTATAATTTCTGATTTCAGGTTCAGCATTTGCCCAAGGCCCAGGGAAATTCTTTGGCTCAGCTGCCTTCAATTTGTCTTCATAACCATCATTAATGCTTGCTTCCTCCCTGGAATTACCATTGGGATGATACCTGCTGAATACTCTGGCACAAAAACTGCCGGATGAGTCACCCATCCCCTAATCCCACTACAAGGTACAGAACAGCTCACACACGCTATGCCTCTGAGCCGTTTCTAAACTTTACATCCAGTAAAGGACTTTTTTATTGCTTACAGCCCAGCAGATGTAACTAAGCAAAAAACTACCTAAAGAGGAAATGCCCAGCAAAGGCAACTGGGGAAAGCCCCGTGCTGGAGGCACTCTGGCTGGCACGAACACGCTGTGCTGCTGCGCACGGCATGGATCCCGCTCTTCTGCTACTTCAGCAAAACTGGGCCAGTTGTAAAAGCACAGCCTGGATTAGCCTCTGAAACACGCAAAGTATGAAATGTTTCCTTGAAAGGTTAACCTTCTGAGATATTTAGGCTCGGACCTATAGAAAGAAAGAATTATGTTTAGGACAAAAGCTACAGATTTTAGTAGTGTTTTGGGTTGATCTCTTGCATCCAGCAGGAGCTGTTCCACTGCCCCAGCAGCTCAGTCGTTGCTGAGTGACAGCTCCACTGTCCTTGGGCAGCTCCTGGAGCCTCTGCCCTCCTGTAGCTGCTGCTGCCCACCCCACCAAGAAAACATCCACAGGCACAACTGAAGGGCTATCATCACTATGTGCATGCTCCATTTTAATGTCACTGCTCAGTTTTGGAATTAAAAACTAAATAGATGCACCAGGAAGCTAGGAATCTCTTCTCTCTTCCTTTCCTTACTAACTGTAGGCCCAGCCCTGCAAGGCACAGCAGCCAGCAAACAGCGCACACAGCCCAAGCCTTTTATTCCCTTCCCCACACGCCAGCTCCAGGAACTGCTTCCTCCAGGGGGCAGGGAGGCACGCCCAGGCTATAGCTGAAACCCCCTGTAGTATATTGAAGGTATGTACACTATAGCATTGCAGAAAAGCCAAGTCTCTTGTTCAAAACAACAGAAACAGTAAAAAAAAAAAAGAGTACAACAGTTTGCACAAGGTAATTTTACTAGAGATGACCTTAAACCAAACACTTCAGCACAATTAAGATACAGCCTCAAGTGTAAACAAGGGAAGGTTGTTGGGGTTGTGTTCAGTTCAGAATAAATCATGTTCTGGCAGAACACCTAGAATGTCACATGGATGCTCCTCCTGGACTCTATCACAATATCAAAACCACGCAAACGACAGGGTTTGTGCAACACCATCAGCTGCACCAGGACCAGCGTATGACTGGTCTGCACCCCTGTTACAACTCCCCAGAACACTGGCAAATGCCTGGTTTAACGAAGGTAAAATGAGACAAATTGACCTGAAGTCACATACCCAGAGAACATTAATTTGAGGATTTGGGGCTAACTTTTGCAGTAGTTAAAGGTAATACCAGTTCCTTGCAACAAGGGGAACTGACCTTAAAATTACATTGCTTTTCAGCTAAACCTGTTGGCGCTTGAGTCTCAGCTTCCATTTTTATTTCTCCCCAAAATGCCTTTGAACATCCTCATGGCCTGAGAAACCCAAAACTCAGTTCTGCCCTTTATCCTCACCTCAACCCCACCCCCAGTTCGTGTGTCCAGGGAAGATACACCTCTACTGATGACTTAAGACAGACTTGAGGCTTTTTAATCTATTTTTTTACCCAACCCATCTGGAACGCATCTGTCCCCAGATGACAGCCTGCAGATATTCCTCCCTCGCCTTTAAGGAATGAACTCAAGGATTAACATTCCGGGTCTGGGGAAACTTTGAAGCTGCATCTCCACCTCTAGCAGTCAGTACTCACCATCTCCTCGCTGTACAGGAACCCATTTCCAATGTGTGACATGAACCGAGGCCGTGTAGTGAAATCGGTGCACAGCAGAGCCAAACATCTACTCTTGCATCCAGATAATCCGCAGTATTAGTGTACAGCTGTGCAATGACACCTATAGTTTCTTTCTGGCCTTAAGGCCCTTACTGGATAGCACAGGCTGAAACCTCTAACACTGAAGGTACTGCCTCCAGCTGTTTTGCATCAGTGGGGTGGCACAGCTGGAACACAGGAGCTCCCATCAGGAGATCACCGGCCATTCTCTGCTAGCCAGTACCACTACACAAATACACCTCAACTACTCACTCTACGGGAAACCACAGGAAACAAAGGCAGACCCATCAGCTGTATTTTTGCTGTCATGTTAAAGTTTTGTCTAGAAGAAGGCTGATCCATGGGTGAGCTGCACAAGCCCTAGCTACACACAGCCTCCAAACGGAAGAGCGAACACACATTTCAAAGCAGCACCTTACCCATTTATCTTTGGTTTCCTCTCCTCTACATCCCATAGAGAGTCAAGAAGCTGAGACATTCAGTTCCTCAGAAGCTTTATTTTCATTCAAACTACAGAAATAAAGTAGTACCTTCCAATTTCTCATTATACTTTCTGCACATTTGTATGGTTCAGGGTGAGATGCACTGGGACAGCTACCCTGTACATAGGGAGGAAGATAAGGCTCAAAATCTAGCTTTACTTCAAAGAACGCCAAACCTCACCTATGAGGTTGGCTCCAATTCCTTGATAACATTGATAGACACAACATAAGGAAAAAAAGATTGATCTAAACTACCTATTGTAAGATAAATCCAACAATTCATTACAGAAAATCAACCAAAGAAACCCTTTAGAAATAACAAGTTTTCTACTTTGAAAAAACCAAAAATAGAGGAGTCATTTTTGCTTTATATATGATATATTCACACATACTTTCAAGTATCATTTTCACTATTATCATACTTACACAGCTAGAAATAAAAAAGTGAAAATCCCATAAGCAGATGATTACGCCCAAGAAGTCACACACAGTCTCTATTTGGGTTCAGCAACACCTGGAATTCTCCATGGTACCACAGTGACCAAAAAAAAGCAGTGACTAGACGCAGTGTCATTTTTCCCTTTATTAAACATGTTTTAATAAGGCTTGAAAAGTATCAGGACTTAGAAAAAAGGAGATGGGAAAAGCACAGGCAGTCATAATTCACAGCTAAGCTTGTCACAGGCTCAGTACTAGCAGGGAATAAAAAACAAAAATCTGAGTTATATTTGGTTAGCAGGCAAACTGACACCAACAGACTGACTTCAGCTAGGATGTTTTTACATTTAAGGCATCACATAAAATAACAAGTTAATGCTAGGAAGCATAACAATCATCATGTGCTCAGCCACAATTCACATTTATCTCTGGACATCAGAACCTGCTTTATTTCAAAGCGGGAAGGCTAGCAGGGCAACCCGTAGTCTTTCGGGAAAGTGGCAGGCAGCCACCAGGCAAGAGCAGAAGTGCCCATGGTTTTTATCACAGGGGAAGGAATTTAAGTGCTTCTTACAGGCTTTGCTGCAGTGCCATAGCCGGACACCTAGGAACAGTCTGATAGAATACAAAACTTTGAGGAGCTAAAAGGCAGAAAGTCTGTTCAAGCAGCTACAGTGATAAGTGTCCTGCAAAGAGATCAAAATGGAAGGTCCTCAAGATCTAACAGCTTCTGGAGCTTTGAAATGATGGAGAGGTCCAGCAGGTGCATCCAACAGCTGGGACTGGTTCCACCTTGCTTGCTAAATATGCTCTGCACCCCTGCTCTCCAAGTCTAGTTGGGATAGACAGGTATGAGATGTCTCAAAGTGAAATAGGTATAAACTATTTCCTTACTGATGTCATTTTCATTTGTTTCTTGCACAGTATGAAAAGGCACAAATTCTGCACAAAAATTTTATTTTAAGACCTAACTAAAACATACCAAAAAAATTGCAGAAACCATGGACTGTTCTTAAGAGGGCAAAGTCATCTAAAATATAAGTGCTAGGCAGTCTGAAAGCTCTATGTGTTTAACTGTTAAGCTCAACTATTTGATTTAATACTTCAGTGCACGTGGTTTCAAAACTATATTGTAATAATCAGGTGTAGACTCAAAATTAAAGCTTCTTGGAAACCAGGGAGGTCACATATATCAAAGGGAAGATCCATGTTACTTTTCGGCTGAAATGCAATGCTTTTCTGCTTTTAGTAAGGGTCCCATAGAATCCAGGATATTTTTTCTAAGCATTTCTGTAGGAAAAGATTCCATTAGGTAGGATGGAAGTTTTGAGCTCAGTCCAAGCTTTGCTAAAAGCTATACTCCAAAGTTCCCAGAATTTGGATAACATTAAAACTTAATTTTCCTGAGCTGGAGACAACCTGAAACCCAGGACAGTGACAGCACAGCACGACAAACAGAAAGTGACAATGAAAAGCATTGCACAGCCCAAAACTCACAGTACACACAGAAGCTGTCAGTTCACAAATATTCCCCATCTTTTACCCCTTCTTCCCAGGCTATATTTTGGCACATTCTTACACCTTTTTGCACACAGCAAGTTTCTGCTTTCTTTCCTTGCTCTGCCAGTTTTGCACCATATAAAACCACTTCCGAATAGATGCTGCAGACAGTTATTCTTCCATCTTCTCAAGCTTACTAAAACCACACACTGACAACCGCTATCCATTCAGCTGGAAGTTTGACACTGAAGACTTTGTACCCAAACTAGATAAATTTAAAACATTTACTGCTTCTTCCTCTTACGAGCCTGTGGCTGTCTTAATACGCAGAACGGAGAGCTCTCAGCTTTCTCCCATAGTATAAGAACACAAACTACACTATCATGATCAGAAGAACATTAGTATGCAGCACAAAGTGATTTGTAAGTTGAAGAACACTAGGTTCATGGTTACTTGCTTCTTAGCAATGAATTAGAGGCATAGGTTATATATTTGACAAAGCAAGTGTGTAATTTATTTCCTCAAGTCTTCTAGAAACACAGCAATTATTTGAGCAATGGAGAGCCTCACATCAACCTACTGGAAATTTTGATATCACAGTGCAAGCCAGTTGGATGCTCAAATAGACTCAAAAACCTGAGACCACATCAAAAACCCACTATAAATCACCTTTCCAGATGAATAAACTGCTGAACAATATTCCAGTCAGTTTTGTAGTGAAATTAAACCAACCCAATACTGTATCCTTCTCACAAAAGCACTCAGTTTAATCTCAACGTTCTTTACAAAAGGGCAGCGCTACCTAAATTTCTGAATTACACTTGTTTTAGTGAGCCTTGCCCCAGTGTTCCCAAATTACATACATGTAGACAATCTGATGTTGCGACTCAGGAAATTGATTAATCTTTACCTTTCCTTGCATACCAGCATTACTGGTTTATTCAGAAATATCAAAGCCTTTATAAACACGACTCAGCTTGAGGCTGATACACAACTAAAATAGTTCAGAGAAATTTAGTTCAAAAAGCTTACTTTAACTGCAAAGATGATTAGCTGAAGCAGTAAGCTGGAAAATAGGTAGGGACTGCTCTATTCTATTATGAATGAAGGGTCCTATTAAATCTGACTTGCTTTGCACGCCTGCAGAATCAGGGCAGGCAACCAGTTACACCAGAATCCACAGAAACCAGCATACAAACAGGCTAGTAGCTCTCTCCACATCCAACATCCATCCTGGTGAATGACCAATACTGAAGGCATAGTCTCATTAGATATAGTGTTTCTATTAAACATTACAAGAATGATCCAGAAGTTAACACAATACCTTTTTGGTATAGTCTGACACTCTATTTACAACACACATTTCTTACAAAATGTGCAAGCAAGTGTTCACGTCTATCTCAGCATACAGAAACACTTCAGTGCCTTCATCTGGCAGATTTAAAAGCCTGATTCAACTGAAGCTTCACTGCCACAGTGGCTACACTCGCTTTAAGGAGTTACCACAAAGATCAAAACCCCAATAAGCATCTGCCTTTTAAATTTAACTGAAGAAAGGCTTTATAACCCTAACAAGATCTTAAAGTATAAGATACACCAAAAGTATAAGATACACCAAAAAATACGAAATTAGCAATAAAGCATTGATTTTGCTGCATGCTCTATTATAAAGAGTGAAAAGAAAGCCTCTCACATTGTGCTCAAAACAAGAAGTTAACTCAATTGCCTTCAAGATTTTCCCCCAATCCCGCAAGACAAGCAAACTTAAAGCTCCCACACCAATTTCCAAGCCAATTAAAGTTTCATTCAAGACATACATAGTAGCAGACCAGATCTCATATACTTTTATTTTGTAGCCATGTCTCTAGTGCATTTGACTTGTACACTTCATATAGGAATTATATAGTTAAAGTAGAATCACTCACTTCAGCACTTTTAGCGTAGTTCCTACCTGAAACTAGACAGCTTTCTATATACCCTCAGTTTTTTAGTTGGCATAAACCCAAGTAAAAAGAGAAACAACGCAAACCATGATCAATTAGTCCAACCACTAAGAAAAAACAGTAGCTACATCAATATAATTTCACTTTGATTTAGGGTGCTATCTAATAGATTTATTAAGTTTCAACAGACTATAGCTCCAGAATATATCTTTCTTGGAAGACACTAGAATAGAAGCCACAGCAGAGACTGCCTTGTCACAAGAAGTACAAATACTTGCTGTATAGAGAAATAAAAGGACAAATCTAGTTGTCTAAAAGACAATTCACTGTACACATTTTATTTACAGTTTTGTACACTGTCTTAATATGAATGGGACCGCTTTTCTACTTGAGCCATTTTAACCAAAGCAAAATAACCTAAAGTAATACAAAGTGTTAAAATACAGCATAAGATACAAAAACAGACATACTATTTCTAGTAAGGAATGTAAATTATGGTGTTACATTAAAAAAATCCACAACTATGTTTAGGAAATCACACAGTCACTGATTTGACTGAAATGCATGAATTTGTAGCAAAGCTTCGATGTTACAGAAAAACAAAAAATTACCAAAGTATGCACAAAATTAATGTTTATTCCACCTTTGTCATATTCCCAGATTCTTCACCAAATGTTACATGAGCAAAAACAACTGAAATAAAAATATCACTAATGTTATCAAATAGGGAAAACAAATAAATTAATCTAGCAGCCATGAGCATAGGTTACAGCAAAGATGATGCTGTATAAAAAAAATTGCTAGAAACTGTATGCACCATACTCTTTTCCAAACCAGCAAAATGTTACTGCATACAATGCAAGTGTAAAACAGAGTAATTTCCTGCAGGTACAGAAATGCAACTTCTTTTCTGAATACTGTGGATAAACAAATGGCCTTTTTCAAATGTTTCTACCAAGCTATTACAGAGTGGGACAGGAAAACATTTATGGATTTGGGGGTTGAAGTGTACTAAAATTCTGATTGGTAATGGTTACTTCAGCCAAAATAGAAAAAAATGAACACAGAAGTACAAGACAAAGGCAAATGAGACTTCTCACAAATCTTAGCAACACTTAGATGGAAATCAAATTTAAATGTAGTCCACTCTGCTTCTGAAGAGGCTTTGGTTCAGCTCCCAAATCTCGATTGCTTGACGCAGTCTCCTATGAAAGAATACTCAGAAGGTGTCGTCTTAAACAACAAACCTATTTTTAGTGGTGGAGCCGCTCTTAGTAGCTGTGTCTGCATGGGACTGATAACCAATCACTATCTTTGGAGGAAGTCCTAATCTTTCCTTGTATACTCTCCTGAAGAAAAGAAATAGAACAACAGTTTAAGCAAAGCCCTCAGGAAAGAATTAGTAACAGGACACCTACTTTTAAGATTTGCTGACATCTTCATGATAAATAACTGCCTATTTAGAAAATATTCTAAAGTATGAATAAAGGACTTGAAACTATATTTTCCTAGCTTACTGCATTTAAAAAATCAGCTTATAGTTCTGTATGAACAATGACTTACCATATAAAATAGGACATGCTCTTGCCAAAAAAATAATTAACAGGCCTACATAAATGTAGAACACAGGGATTCTACTGCATTCATGTGAACATCATTAACATCAGCAAGCTATATTCCCACATATAGAAACAAAACAGCCAGGAAGTCATGGTCCATGATTCCAGAACTACTGAGATGATAAAGTCACCTGAACCAAATAAAGCAGCAATTCCCTGGAACAGTCAGTTTTTAATGACCACACACATTGCAGGTGCACAGACTTGCTGTTTTTTCTTTAGCTATTGATAGCAAGTAGACCCCCCTACCCCCCAACTCATTACAGCACTGATCACAGGCAGCTACCCAACAGGAGCTCTAAGAAACATCAGCTTGGACTTTGACTTCAGAAGCAGCAGTATCCCCCCTTACCCTTACACACAGTGTTCCTTAGCTCAGAGCATGAGAGAGATGCAAGCCACTGATGACACCAGGCTGCAAGCTCTGACTTAAACCACAGAACGAGCCTGTTCAACTGCAGATTGTTAACAAAACTACATACAGTTGTTTTCTTAACTTACCCCAACCATAATGGAGCAAATTACAGGACCATAGCTTACCCCAATTTTAACTGTTAAATAAAAGCTTGATGTACTGTCTTTGGAGTTACGGCAACATGACAGCAGGCAGTCAACATAACTTACCTTAGTCATTGTGTCAGTTTGCAAAATCTTAACTTTTTCACAGTTAGCTCTAGAACGAAGTAATCTTTGCTTCTTAGTTAATGGTTAATACATCCTAAAAACACACTCTGATGCCTACTAGGTTTGATGTAAGGTTATTCTCTACTAGCAGGAGATGGGTACCACAATTCTATTTGTCTATTGTTAAGCACAGTCTGAACATGACTGTATGATAAAATTGTTAGTGTAAAGCAGACCCCATCAGATTCACGAAGGCCCAAATGAGGAATGTGTCTCCAGAGCCACCTAATAAGTGAAAAATGCTAGCAAGCTACCATGCCTGACAGTTCAAGTTGGGCCTAAGACACGTGGTAAGCTGGGAAGGTAACTTATGCAAACCAACAAAATATTTAAGTGGCCAACAATGACTGAATTTAACAGCAGGTAATTCTGAAGCATCAATACTACAGCACAAGGAATCTGCTAGCTTTAGCAATACTTGCTAAACAGCAAAGCAGAATGTGCATTTTCCACAGTAGAGACACATGATAATCTGAGATGACTACTGTTGCTTACTGGAATGAAGACTACAACATAATAATCCATGAAACTCAGCATTATTTTGTTTGATGTGCACTTAAAACAGACACAAAAATGTAGGAAAGCATCTGTAGAGTTCCACAGCACATCACTGTCCAGCTTTTTTCAAATAGAAGGCCATCTTGTGAGCTTAAGATTTACAGCATCTTTCCTCTTACTGGTAAGCATCACTTTCCTGAGAAAAATCTTAACAATACTTACTGGCTACCAACCTTTACCAACTGGCATACTGCAACAGAATCTACACTATCTACAGGTATTAGTTACAACACCTCACTGTGAAATGAAAAACTTCTGGCAAGATTTACATTCAATTCTTCATTCTTTCTAAATGACAGTGAATGTAGTGCAGCAATGCAAAAAAGTTACTAACATAAGCCCATACAAAAAACTACACAATAACACAAATAATTTGGCACTGAACTACTTGAACCTGAGATACAGCTCTGCACAGGCTACATTTGCCTGAAGTGCATTCTTTATGAAGTTAGCTGGCTTTAAATGCATTGTTAAGCTTCATTATGTTCAAGACACCAATGACCATTACTTACCCTATATGCGTAACAGCATCCTTGTTTTCACATTCAGTTGTCCATATTGCTATTTTATCACCCTTAGTTCTAACATTAACAACAGCACCACAAACATCATCACTGTAGTCATCAAACGACTCCCCAATAAGGCACAGCAGCTACAAAACAAAGATTAAGCATTAGAAGTGGCAGTTCAACAACAGAAACCTGTTCCATGGGCAAATACTCAGTGTATACGAAGAATTTTGAGGAATACTACATTTTACTGCTTATAGCCACTTGCCATACAGCTATCATTTTCTATTTATTGCAGTATGTTCTTGAAATTCCAAATGTTACAAGTGAATGTCAACTCAATTGTAGTACAGTATCTTCCTCTTATTTTGAGTTTTCTATCTCTCCTCCTCTACCAGCAGCTGCAAGTTTTGACACAGTTGATCAGTTATGTAGTATTGCCTCCCACCCCATCCTCTCAATACAAAATCAGGTAAGAATTAAAAGAATCAGTCCTCCTGAACACTGTGTAATGCAAATGCAACAAAATACAAGTGTATAAGTAATACAAGATTCCAACCCCCCCAGATTTCTAACTGTGAAGCCTGGAATTGGTAAAGATGACATCAGGGACATCAGTTTGAGTTAGGTCACATCCCCATACAATATGTTAACCATCAAAGTGATTTTTAAAATTTACAACTTGCAACTTGTAGAACAAGCAATGTTTAGATATGCAAAACTAAGAATTTCTTGCCGTTAGGACAGATTAATCTAGTCCATACTGAATTAAAAATCCCTCTTGCACACTGAAGTATTAGTCTTCAAATGGACACTTGCTTACTTTCCTTGCACAGTATGTTAAATGCACTGCCATTATATTAATTTTCCATAATCACTTATAACCTCTGGAAATTCAACACAACTTTTTGAACAAAGCAGGTCTTTCAGTACCTGTAAGAGCTATAAGGGCTGACTTCATCAAGGAAACACAAAAAGGACAAAGTGTGCTACTGAATAAACTAGGCACAACTACACATATCTTAAACCCAGCTGCAGGACACACATTCAGTGAGGAACGAAAGCCATAAATGCTGAAGTTTAAACCATGCACAAACATCCAAAATACTGATCAACCACCTTAGTACATATACATGCAAAGATGACTACCATGCTCAAAACACTAGACAGGTACATTCTTCATGAACCCTGCACAAGAGGGGGAAAAGTCTTCCCGAAGTTTACTTTACAGTTAACAATGGTGAAGATCATTGGATTATAATTAAATTTGTTCTAAAGGGGAGTGATAAAGGAAGATGTTTTGACTTTTCCTGAAGAAAGTTGGTTATCAATTATTACTGGAATTAAAAGTGCCAAGGTTGTTTCAGAGCACGTATCCCAGTCACCTGCGTACTTGGGCTCTGTGACATTGCTTGCTGCTAAACAAAAAGCAGAGCCCTCTAGACTTAAGTCTACACAGACTATCTACATGTTTCCAATCCATACGTAATGGTTATTAAAGAGTCAGAAGGGCTCATACAGTCATTTAGGGGGAGAGGCCAAACGTACACAGCAATGTTTGTTTACTCATATGCAGTCATATTATCTAGTAGCATAATGTTTATCATCCGTTCTTCAAATCACTGCTGCCCTGACTAGAAAGAACCTAATAGTTCTGGTATTTTGGAAACCTCTGCTTTGATCCTGAAGGCCATTTCTCCCTTTCAAGGGGTGAAATACTTCTTGCCTCTCACACAAGCAAGGAAAAAGATACAACATTTGATAGCATTGTTTTGCATTGCCCTGCCTGCAATCCCTGTCCCTAAAACCCAGATCACACTAGACTCCTTTAGGCTATTCCTGAGTCAGTTCCTAGAGAGTACAGTTGCATCCTTTTCTACAACACATTGACTGCAACCCACATAATCTCTGTATTTACCATTCAAAAATCTATTCCAAAAAAGATCACAGCAATGGAAAAAAAATCTATTTTTTAGTGCATAGGAAGATTGCACTATCACTTGCCTACCCTAGTGTTAAGGTCAGTACAGAAAGAAAAAAAAAAAAAATCAAACTCCCTTGTTTCAGCAAGACCAAAACATGAAAACCATTCACTTTTAAGAGTGACACAGGACACTGTGCTGCCAGGAAGTTAGAAGTCTAGTGTGGCACACAGAAAGAACACATCAGTTAAAATAATACAAATGGAAGATTCTTCAGTGGCAACTTGTCAAACCATACTGCTTACTGTCTCTAGCCAGAAGCGATCAAGGTCACTTCGTCTCTGCTGTTTGTTTAGTGTAATTAGCCATCGTCCTCCTCGCTTGTTTTTTTCATCTTCCCACATGGGTTCAATCCCATCCTGCAAAGAAGGGCGAAAAGTTTAATCAGACTTGACCTGTATTTTTCCTAAAGAATAACCAAAAGGCCAGTGATAACTGAAATAGCAACTTAAGAAAGTAGTACAGTTTAAGATACATACCTGTCCAGAAATACCGTCTCATGCCAACATTAAAGTTCCAAAACAGCTCAAAAAGTGCACTCACTCTAACAAATTTATTTCTACAGAAGGATCACAGCCCTGGCAAAAGTCTTGGCTACCCATTACATAAAAAACTGTGGGAACAGGCAAAGTCAAGACATCTACTTTGCCCCATATGAAACCAGATAAAATTAGCAGCTACATTCTGGAGTCTTTATTTTAAGTCTTGGACTCATTGCAACATTGGCCAAGTGTTTTGCTTATGCATAAAGATTACTTCAGTGAAACAGACACCCTTGGCAGTCTATCTCAATAACTTCCTACACACACAAGGTGAGAATAAAAGGGTTTCAATTGCCAGGATCCCAAAAATCAACACAGCATTTAGAAGCAAGTTGCATTCTGATTCATGCATTACCAATGGCCCTGCAAATTAAATGACTCTGGATGCGCTGATCCAGCAAAGCAGCCAGCTACCACTCCCACATCCACCAGCTACGCTGCACGTCAGGAAAGTCAGTCATTAAAAAAGCAGGTAACTGTCTAGACAGAGAAATTTGGTTAAGAAATGTCTATTAAAAGAGCCACACTACAGCACTTTGTCTGAAAACTAATGAAGTGTTCAACGTGCAAGACAGACTGGTGTCACGTCACTTTAAATTTAACACCCTCACCGGCAGCTGCAGAGCTCAAACTACTTCATCACCTTTAAGAGGCACTCTTAGGAGGTCAGGATTGAAGGACAACAGCAACAGATTGCTCAGAAGCCTGCAACAGTTTGCAATTCTGTACCTGTTCCATGCATTTAAAGGATTACATTATTGCTGACTGACAGCATGCAAACACAGAATAGATACACACACTTAAAAGACAAATCTAGGACTCATGCAAAAAATACATGCACAATCCAGCTTCTTAAAATTTACTAGTAAGGTTTCTCAGTCATCTAAAATATTGTTACCTTCCCAAACCCAAGCATCATCACCTCTTCACCACCTAAAGCTGCTGAGGTTTACAAACTACATACACAGTCTACTGAGGAGTCCTAGCCAGCAGCTATGTTTTACAAGCCAAGGAGGAACCAGACACCAGTAGCTAGGGGATTATGTAGATATTTGAATCCAGAAAGGAAGCTGTATGTTAGAAGCACCTTGGAGAGGTTAGGATTTAATTTAGAGCTCTTGTTCAGATCTCCACTCCAGCCAAGGCAGGATTTCACGTACACTTTCTCATCAGCATTCCTATTCACTAGTCTGAACACTTCCTCAGCATGCTTTCAGTGTCAGTGTTGGGTAAAATTTTCTATTTCATACATAAGAAATATGGCACGTAACTGGTGGTGTAAAAATTAATTATAGGAGCATTGTGCATGTGGCAAGTAGTGCTCATGAAGAATACTGGAGAACATTGCAGCCTCCCACATAACTCAGACATTTTAACTCATTTCACATCACACCAAATGACAGAGCAGAAAAGTCTTTCACATTATAAAAATTATTGAGACTTCATCATTAGCACAAGCATCTCAAACAGAATGAAGACAAACCTAGCAAGAGATTAACGTGTACTGTATGTGAAGTGTGTTAAAGCAAGTACTTGCATTTTTCAGAACTAGTGACAGCCTGATTTTCAGAAGGCACTTCCTAAAAAAATTAACACCTTAGGACATTCCCAACCATGTTCCTAAACATCTGAAGTAAAATATTTGGACAGCACCTTGCTTAGTTAGGAAACCATCCATCAACATCCATAAGTGAAGAAAAAGTTAGCAAGCATACCTTAAAGAGCGAGTAGTCACAACCAGGCATTAAATTACTAGAGAGCTGGATATGGTTGTATAAACTATTGGAGGGAAAAAAGCAGGATTAAAAATGAAGCATTTTTTTAAGGTACAAAATTCTTAAAGAATTTAAGACAGACAACCAAATAAAATACAAAAATTAAAAAGCATTGAAGTTATTTCAGAAGTACCCCTATTTCCTCAGTATTTTTCACCAGTTAAAAGCATTAGCTTTGAGATGTTCCGAGCTTAAAACAAGCAGAATGGAAACTGGTTTATGAACATTTG
The DNA here is from genome assembly GCA_011057875.1 of Pterocles orientalis. NCBI lineage: Eukaryota > Metazoa > Chordata > Aves > Pterocliformes > Pteroclidae > Pterocles > Pterocles orientalis. Next base: position 192,721 of record WKFP01013501.1, on the reverse strand, counting down.
CTGGTTTCCCACACAACATAATTTTCCAGAAATACCAATGCTTCTTTTAAAGCTAGTTCTAAGACAGTTATTAGAAACATAACTCACTGAACTTTCACAGCAACAAGTTCATGTGTATTCTGTTCATATACATACATGGAATAAGGTAACTTTGTATTTCTAAGGCTACACTCTCTGCAGAGAGAGGTTTGAGGAGAAGAATTCAACTTTGCTATTTAATACAATACTATAGGGATGAAGGCTGTAGGCCTGACAATTCAAATTGAAGAACAGATGACTGAAACAAAATATAAAATACATACTTTGTATTAAATTTACAACTACACAATTCAGTGCAAAAAACCAAAGCAGTACATACTGTCTGCTCCTCAAGCAAGAGAACAGATGCTTTTTTTCCCCCTGCACTGTTAAGGTCAGACTTCAGAAGAAGGCCTGCACATACCAAAGCAACCTGTAGTCCAAGACCAGCTAACATTCACGCATGGTCCAGTACCAAAAAATAAATTACAGTGGTGTTCCAACAATTCAGAACCAGGCATAGGAATTTACAAAGTTACAGACTTACCAGCTTCCCTCCTACAAGTTTACATGAGTATTTTCTCCCCAGAACACCACACCTATTTCCCACTCTGACCACAATGGAGGCATGACTTCTCCATTGCTTGTGACTTGATTTTATAACCTGACTGCAGGCATCTACATTAAGCACTTTTACCTACCCAGACTATATTGGTTATAGGAGCTCAAAAAACTTAGCCTTAACCAACTTGAGCAGTGAGCGCCAAACAATCTGGCCTCCCATCAGATACCCCAAGACTGCAAACTATTGTTCACTCAACCAAGATGAACCCCCATAGCAAGAATGGGAAGGCTGGTTACAAGTGCAGAATCCTACTCCCCTCCCTGTGACAGCTGCATTGACAAATACTTGTTCAACATTTTCAGTATCTTTATTTCTTTCCTGTTGGTGTTAATGGGTCACTGATAGGTCTCATTATTCCACTAAGAGACACCATCTCTCCCTTACTGATCATATCCAAAAGAACCTACCACTCAATGGAGCATGAAACAATAGATCAATTAAATATATAATGCATTTTTTCACACTCAGTTTCACGCCACTTGCATTTTCTCCATATCTCATCATTATGGCAGACAAAATCTTCCAAGGAAGCCACCTGAATTTGCCTGAAACAAGTGTTTGTAAAGCACAGACCTACCTTCCAAGGGTTTGCTCTTGCTGTTTGAGCCTAACTGCTTTCACAGACTTGCAATTGAGAATGAAGGTAGTTTCTTCTATAAATTCTAATGAACTTCTTTCAAGGATGCCATTAATCTGCATCAATGTCCAACATACTATACTCCAGATTCAGCCACTCTTGAGGACCTAAAGTGAGCCAGCTGTCTGACAATTTAATCAACTAGCAAAATTTGGGGCCAAGGAAGTGACAATCAGTCGGCTACAAGAATTTACAAATTCCTGTTACTATGAGATAGCTACTGTACAAATACAACTTTCTACATGCATGTTATATACATATGAATATAAGCAGTGTTGTAGTGTTAACAGCAAGACAATGTGCATTTAAAGTATGAAAACATTCTCCAATCACATTTTCTTCAAATGTAACAGTCTACCACATTCTGAAGAACGGGGTAGCCTTTACCTTCAATTTTGCAAACATTTTAGATTACACCCGAAGAGTTGCAGTTAATGGAGTACTTTGTTTTTCTGACTTTGGTATAAGCTTTGCCAACATATGCCAGGATTATTATGCAGACTGAAAAATCTTTACTTACGCCCAAAAATCTTCAACAGTGTCAAACTTTGCGATAAGACGAAGATTCGCTTGCCAAGTTTTGCTCTTGTCATTTTTAAAAAACCAGAGTGCCCATCTACAGAAAAACAAAATAAAATAACAGCATCTAGAAATTAAAGTGTATTTAAAATATAATTCATTGTTTGCATTCTTATATCCAAACTAATTACAAATCTTAAAATATTATCAGCATGAAGGTGAGGTTACATCAGAAGCTATGAGAAACTCAGTTATGAAATCCAGCTCTTTGCAGATCACCAATATTTGTTTTCCCATGACAGGAATCACAGCAGACTTGATCAATTCCTTTAGGTAAATATTTTAAATCATTTTGGAACATTTCTAAGACTCTAAACACATAAGCCTCAGATGTTTCTCTTTGCTGCCACAGCTAAACTGCAATCCCCTATTGCAAATAACTGACTATGGTCTAAAACACCACCAACTATTCAAACTAGGAGCACATCTCCCTTTCCAGTAATTTCCTTGTAAAGGTTACAAAATACAACTATATCACTCCAAAGGTACACATGATATGAAAGTTTTCCAAGAGCTCACACACTAGGAGAGCAAAAATTTTAAAAGGGAAGCTGCGTTAAGCTTACTAACAGCAACAATCTTAAAAAAACCACCAACTTTCAACTGTTTCAAGTTTTTCAATCTGCATATGTAAAGACAAGACTAAGTGACATACTTTCCATCCAATTTTCTTCATCATTATCTCCGCTGAGTACGAATCTCAACACATTATAAACTGAACCTTTCACACAAAGATCCTCTTTCTGGATCTAAAAAGCACCATTTAAAACACAGGAACAGGATACCTGATGAGACATTTAACAAAACAGGCTTATTTTTCATTCTGATCGTTTCAGCAGTGTTAAAATCACTCAGGCTAGGACTAGAGCAGATTTCTCTTTTTATAGTGGAATACTTTAAGTCACCAGGTGTCAACCTATTGTTTTGAGACTTCTCCTGACATTTCAAACCTTGTTTTAGAAGTTTATTATTTTCCAGTAATAGCCCCACTACCACTTGCATAGGAGTGTCAGTACCAACTTAAAGTGTTTATAGGAAAAAGAGAAAGGATGAAAGTTGAGAAAGATAAGGAAAAAGCTTCTCTGTAAAGTCCTCATTGTTGCTATAGCTCAGGTAAAAAGCTTAGCAGTAACTTTTAAAACTTAAGACATACATGTTTTTGCACACTGAGCACAGAATTTAGTGAGAGCTTTGATTTTGATAACTTCTCTGAACTATACTTTTAACTGCTGTTCAATGTGTCCTTGTTAAACAAGTACATTTAAGTGCCCTACAGTTTTTTCCTCTTTAGTGACAGCTTGGTACAAATGTGTGCATTTGCACTTCACAGGGTTTTTTCCACTGTGCTTCCTATAGATAAAAACAATATTACTGTAGGCACCAACCACTCACATGATCAAATCTAATAAGCACTTTGGCTAATTAACAGTTTCTACTACTTTCAGTTCCAACTAAGGGGAAAAAATGTTAACATATGAAGGAGTAAGACTCTGACAAGAAATAAGAACGAGAAGCCCTTACCACTGGCACCTTAGTTGCCCAGAGTACAAGGCAGAACAGAAGGGCTTCCAGTTGTGCCTGGCAGCAACTTCATCCTAGTGTCAGTCTCTCAAAACACACCAGGCAAAAGCAACAAAGGCTCTGTTTGCCTCCAACTAAAAGCAAAGCCATGCTCTTTCCAATAACCTAGCTTTTCAAAGATTTTCAGCTTCCATAACACCACCACATGAAAAGGCTCTAAATTACAACAGGAGTGGATTTTATTTCCTCTGCAAACTCACTGCAAAAATCTTAAAAAGAGATCTCTCCAAACGCTGCTAGAAAACATAAGATAAACAAGAGAACTGAGAAGCCACAGTCATTCTTCTCTCTTTTGCAAAATTACAATCATGCTTCTGTACTATTTACCTGTTTTGTAGTGGATGCTTGATATACTGCTCAGGGCTGGCAACCTCCTGACTAGGTGCTGGCTCAGTTTTCTCCTCTTCTGAAGGCTGAGGGTTGGGAGTGGTTTCCTATTTGAAGAAAGGAGTTATTAATACGTTCCTTCTCAATTTTCACTTAAAGCAGTTTAGTTCTTTGAAGTAACTTTAAGAAGGCTGAAGCTAACAGTTCCTCTAATTCAACTTCGATTAGGGGCCCAAATCACGTCATGGAAGCACAATCTGCACCCCTTTGTTCTTCAGCATCTGAACAGGTCCTACAATAGATACTAACTGTAGGAATTCACATTCTGCTGTTTAGTGATTTGCTTTGTGTCATTTGTTTCCAGAATGGTTTACTTAACATACTTGTCTTATTTTGAAACAGTTCTGAGAGTTATTTCAGAAACACAAAATATGCTATGTTATCTAGAATATACACATCTAAAAATTATTTTCCATAATAAAAAGTAATTTTCCTCCTGAAACTGTTATCAGCTTCCAACAAAGCATCACTGGAAACAGATGCACAGGCCTTGTTTATTTAGAAAAATATGTTATTACAAGTAGGAGATACACCTACAATTCTCAGGTGTGAAATCAGCTATTAGAAGCAGCTAGAAACCAAACCAGAAGTAGTTATCTTTGTAACTTCACTACTAACAAAGCTCCAGGCATCAAACAGCAGAATTTAAACACATATCAGTTTTCAAATTTCAAACCAAAATAAATTTAATTACATATTTACCAGATTAGACTGATTCTATATATTGTTTTCAAATCTCTAGAGACAGTGCTGGAGACGTCAAATAGACTTTAACACAAAAGTGAAATATGTTCCCTTCACATGCAAAACCTTTCAAGCTTGTCATTCAGTTTGAGAAGGTCACTGTGTCAGGTTTGAAATTCTAATGCCATTCCTTCAAACCAGGGAACACAAAGCTTTATTGTGAGGCCAAGTGTCCCCACCAGTTACCACCATCTCTCCCTAATCTGCAACTAGGCTAGAAAATTACAGACACAAGGAATGAAGACTAGAGCTCATCCCCTACGGCTAACATAAAAATGCTCACACAGCTGACCCTGTGAAAGAAAAAGCATTTCAGTAACATAAATGCTAGCTACAACAGCCCCAAAGACTCTAGACATTCCTAAACACAGCAATACAGAAGTAGAACTTAGAAATTAAACTTTGTCATCTTAAGAGAACAAAACTGTAGGGGTGGATTAAGCAACAGTAAGTCATCTAATTAATGGAACAGTTTACTCCAGACTTCCATGTTACTCAGTTCGTCATCACCAAAGCTGATGAAAAGTGGAATGGATTTGAAGTGATTGCATGAACACTTTAGCCTTCAGTCCCACCCGGCAAACTTCTTATAACACCTAAAGATCTGCCTTAATAGGGATTTTCTTTTCATTATCAATATATTTAGTATTACTAAGCATGACATTGTTTTACTCCAGAGAAGTTACACATTTATGCTTTAGTTTAACAGCTCAGCTAGAAAAAAAATCATTTCAAAAGCTCATCTACATCACATTTAAGAATGCCTTCATATGCTCCCATGTTCACAGTGAAAACTGAAATATGAAGGCCTAACAAGGGCAGTGACAGCTAGGATAGTGCTTTCATTTACACAGTACAAGGAGCAGATAGTACAATTTTCTTCCTCTTAATAAAACTGTTTTCTGAAGCTTCCAGAATGAGGAGCACCATTGACAAGTCCACAGAAACACTACGTTGAACAATTTGTCAAATCTCCTTCAGTGTAATACTATAAAAAGCTAAACAGATCTTCAAAAAGCTACTAAGTGGCTCAAATTCTATCTAGAATAAAATTCCTAGTGTTAGCCACATCTTTTTCAAGTTGATGGGATCAGACATACATCCTTCCCTTTAATAACATACAAGAACCCCACAGAACAGATTAATATGGCCAATTCACAAAGGCCCTAAAATACAACAAAGCAGCATTTCAATATTTCCTCCTCCGAGTTATTGTTTGTATTCAGCTACAAAAAGCCCGACAGACAACTACAATTTAAGTGTTGCCCCTTCCAGGCCTTCTAACTAGAAGAGTTAGAAATATTACATGTGCAAATACAATGAGCATAAAAGAAAAATCTTGTTTGTATTTTGTAAGTAAACTAAGCACTAGGTTTTGTGATAAAGCTTGCTTTCATTCACAGTACTCTGCAGCTGTGACATCTAATATTTACAATTGGTTTACAAATGCTATTACACTAAAGATTTGTACATCAAATAGGCTTACTCCCGACAGTATTTTCCAAAAATAATTTCAGTTGAGAATCTCATTCTTATTTGCTCAGCAAATAGCTTTCAATACACTAAGAGCTAATCGTAAAGTCTCCCTGGTCAGTCTTCCAGCAGTATCACAACTATATAAACTGGAAGAATTAATACGAAACTACTAAGCACATGCAGGGCTACACCATTTCATAACTTACAATGCAAGACAACATCAGAAAGGATTAAGGTAACACCTCAAACAACCAAACAACTAAAAAAATGCAATAAGCCTTAATACCTGCCCACAATTCCAAAGGTCACCCTTCCCATGAACTACATGAAAGTCCACTTTTGGACAAATGGAAGACACCTGACTCAGCACAAATGTTTTAGTTAAGTCACCACAAAAACACCACCTTAAGGTACTCTGAAAGCTACCTAGCATTAAGGAAACTCAGACAAACCATTATTTCAAGCTCCTGTCCAAAACAGTACATGACAACTCACCTCCAAGGGCCAGCTGACAATGATCTTGACCCAGGATTATGTCACTCCCCTCAAAAACTAACCCAGGCAGAAGAGATTTTCTTTTTCAACACTAGGCAAGCCCATCAAGGACACAGAATAAATCTGGAAAAAGCTGTAAAGTCGGAAGCAGTTTTCCACAAAACAGTTTTCTCGATGGTCTCAGACAGAAGCCTAAAGCAGCTTTTTTCACTACTTTTTATTTCCCACTGCCATCAAGGAAAACAAAAAAGATCATTTTCATTTTTGGATGGTTAGTCACATAAGCTCCATTTCCTTTCATTTTACCTTCATCTCACTATTCTGACCACCAAGCTAACATACCTATGTAGCAAAGCACTCTTCATTATTAGTCAAAGTATGCAAGTTCACTAATTGGCATCCAAAGTCCCCTTCTTGTATCCAGCTTCTTTCCAGCTACTGAAATTCTACCCCAAACCACAAGCACGCAGGTTTTAAAAGACTCTATAAATACAATATGAATTAAAGTGATATTATATACATTTTACCAATTCACACCTTGAAACCTTGCAATTGCTAAACTATTAAGTCAGACTGTCTCCACAAGCAGTGGAGACTCCTAAATTCAAAATCCTTCATAATACTTTACTATTGCTCATAACTAATGCATTCTTTAACCTAAAATTGACTTTGCGTCTACTATTAAACTAAGCCACTGCCGGGTTTGCTGCTTTTAAAATAGACATAACAAAATAGGGTAGTGTTACCAGATAAACTGGAAAGCTTCATATGGACAATCCTACTCCCCAGACACAAGACAGCATGTAATTAAGTGACATTTATTCACTACCCACACAGTTTTTCATCTAGTAATCACCTTGCAGAAGTCCATGAAACATTTGCCTACTCAGCATTTAATGACCATGCATATCTGCACATTTCTTGGATTGACACCTGCAGAATTAATTGGTGTTATTTATTCCTTCCCCACAGCACATAATGACCAACATATTGAAGGAGGGTGTGCACGTCACCAGGACAGGAAACAAATAGCACTTACAGTAAAAACTGCTTAATCAGGTTTGGCTATTGAAGAGAACAACCAGCTTGACTAGGTTTCACCAAGTGTTTTCAGGTGCTGCCCAGATCACATTCATGTCATCTAATTGCCTGCAGCAGTTTTTTTAGAAAGTCCTTTTGAGAGAGCACAACTTTTATGCCCCAAAAGGGCATAACCTTGCATTATCATACATTCTTGGTGAAAGATAGAGAATCGATTAGTTGAAGAGGCTTCCAAAGTTTTCTTGCATTAAACCAAAATAAGTTACATTTGAGAGTTTCCACCTTGTTTAGGGTGTCCAACAGAATGAGAAAACTGGACTTCCCAGTTACCAGATATCTAGGGAAAAAGCACATAAACTACCTGCTGGTCCTTATGCTTCTTGCAGATAACTGCTACTACACTAGTTAGGATAACTCAGAAGGCACAAAAATCAAGAGCTATTTAATACAAAATATTCTGGACAAAAAAGTAATTTAAGCCCACCCAAAAGCAAATATTATGTGATGCAAGAAAACAAACCAAATTATGATCTGATATGCAACTCTGAGGAATTACTATATAGAGGTAAAAACTGTATGCAATATGTGTAACACCAACTGCAAGAGGTACCAATAGCCACCTGTTACCAACTAAAACAGTGTTTAACAGCTTTCCATACACCTGGACAGTGAAAAATTTTCTAGGCATGGCCTAACACAGAGCAACTATCCTAGCTGCATATTATTCCTTAGACCACCACAGGCTTTAGAAAGACATTCACTATTATAACATAAACATGAAACATGACATTAACTGAGGGACATTCCACCAAATCAGAAGTACAACACATGTATGTATAGGAGGATAAGAAAAAAAAGACCAAAGGAGAAGAGTCACTTCCTTCAGGGTCAGAGGGGTTTTTTTAGGAAATCTCAGGTTTTAAAAGATCCAAAGAATATCTACTGTCCTTTAGACTTCTGAAAAATGTGTTACATACACTTTAAAGTACACATCAACATCTAATTTACAACCTTTGACTAGAATCAGCAAACACATTACAAGGTATATCAAAATCCTTGAGTATCTGTGTTTTTTCTAGCAGCCTAAGCAGGCTGTCTTAGTTCATTTCTCACCTCAGTATGCAGTCTGTTGCTGCCTTTCCTACTGGAACATGAAATCTACCCAGGGGATAAGACAACATTCCACATCTAACATTCTGTTAGTTCTAAGGCACTCAACACAAGAAAACAAGACTTTCCAAAACTTCTGAGGAGAACAGCTCAAGGGACAAAACACTTCCACACAGACACAAAAGCATTCCAAATTACTGTGAGCATACCAAGCCACTCACACAACCAAGCATAGATTATATCAGTTGAAAAATTAAGACATATTCAAACTTCAGAAAAGAATTTTTAAAAAATTGTATAATATATGGATGCTCAAGAGGTCAGTCTCCAAGCAAAAAGATGAAGTACTGGATATACTACTGGTACGCCCAATTATTGTAAAGCACATAATGTACAAAATAAACATTGATAAACAGCACTAAATGAGAAAAACTGACCACTACTTAAAAGATTATTCATTTAAAACAACTGCTCTGTGCATTTGGGGAAAAAAAAAAAAGACACTCACTCAAAATCTTCCTGCCCTACTTCCACTACATGAGAATCAAGGCCAGCTGCCACTTCAGGCAGGTAACAGAACAGGTGTATTACACAGCATGCTTTTATCTGTAGATTACACACTTTGTAGCTTCATAGCATGAATATTTTAAAGAGGAATAGGTTTTAAGACTGAGAAGTGACTGCTTTAAGCTTCTAGGTTAAAAAGTCTCTAAACTTACGTTTAGCTGTGACTTCAGAATATTAGAAAAGTGAAAGGCAAATTTGAGGAAAGTCTATTAATTCACTTTTAAAATCTGCACTTCTCTCATAATGGAGGCTCTCTACCAATATCCCCCATTTGATTCTCCCCTCAAAATTCACACTGATCACTACAAAGCTGTCAAAAGGGTCATCACATTTTCTCACCAAAGTTTCCCATATGCCTCCACATCTGCAGGTAGTATCAGTAAATGAAACAACTCAGTCTCATATGCTATTTTTCTTTATTACCACAACATGAGCTTGACATTTTATACACTATCATTTTTAAAAATTGCTTTTAGAAAAATATTTATCTTCAAATGTACAAGTTGTCCAACATCATCCTCCTCTTAGAAGAAGCTTTGTATTCAGTCAGAAATGACATTTACCATTCAAAAGTTTGAGAGACATTCTCAATTATTAAACAGCACGCAAGGTACATTTATCCTGCATCATTTCAGAAAAATGCAATGAGCAAGCAACTGTGTTCACAATACTACAGCTGAATACTACACTGATTTCAACCACAGCACATCACTATACTACAGCAGCAATAACTCGTAGTGAGAATAAGTCTGAAGTTGAACATGTCCTGCACTTAATGTACATGCTGTCTGTAAATACAAAGGAATACCTTTGAACTTCAGGAGCCATTTTGAACTCTCCAGATTTTCAAGGCCCTACACCACTATGTTTGTAACCCCTTGAGACAATACTGTTTCATTTAAAGAAAGTTTTGAGTAACTGTTTAAACTAGCACTTTTCAAATTATACGTAACTGAAGAGTTAAATTAAGAATTGCATTTGTGCAAGTGTAACAATAACTGTAACGAAGCAAAAAAGGATTTCCAGTTGGAACTATGAGGGATCAGATGCTCACATGTAAGTTACTTCCACACAATTCCTATACACCTAGAAGTTACAGGCTTTGTGTGGCTACATTTTAAAGACACCTTTGGTAAACTGTTTACTAAAGCAATACTACTGGTTTTGTTGTTCACTTTGGGGACTTTAGCACAGTATTATCTGACCACATTTAATCCTCAAAGGGTACAACAAGAGCCCACTCTAACAGGACAGACTTGTGCATATTCTCAAAAATCAAACTAGAATAGTCTTAAAAGAAAAATAATCTCAACAGCACAAGAAAAACAAGAGTTTTAACTTGTCGGTGTTGGAGAGGCTTAAGTTTTCCCTGCAGTGGAGATGTAAACCACTGTGCAACAGGTCTATATTCACTTAGAGTAATCTTGCTTTTCTTAGCAGCTTCCCCAGGACTCTACAGTACTCTAAACTCAAGTTTCAATATTCCTAAAGAGTTTAAAATATTTTTCCAGCCTCTTAACAAGACTTAGAATACATGTTACACTTGAGAGCATGGAAGTACTAGAAACATCACTGATTTTAGTAGGAGAATACATTAAAAAACACATTCAGTAGTGTTTTGCATTTCCCGAGACACAGTTTCACACCAGGGAAGCATCACAGATGACATCTCTACAAACCTAGGTCCAGATTTTGAAGGTCAGCAACAGAAAGCCTTCGCTATGATGAAGACAGATGACCCATGATCCAATTCCTAACCACACATACAATTAAATTATTCACTTGAAAAGCACCTAGTATTTCCACAACATTAAGCAACTATGACCTGAGTCACTACACAAGTCTAACTTCAAGCTTGGGTAAGAGAAGTATAAGCTACCTAAAAGGACAATAATTTTTTTTTATTTAAACAAATTTGAAAATAAGCAAGCATAGCTGATATTTGTTTCCTGAAGTCAAACATACTTCAACTATGGCAGAACATTCAACAGCAGCATTACTTAAAACTGTTCATTGTGAGTGTTGGCTTATCTTCTACTTTTACTAGTTCAGCACAACTGTTTGTCACTGCATGGTGAACTGGACCTGGGAAATGGTGGGGCAAAATCAACTGATTTTTTTGTCTAAATTAGGCCCCAGAACTAGCTCAACACGCAATCTGATAATCTGACACTCACGCAAGAACAATGGAGAGAGAATGGTGCAGAAACAGGCTTCTGCCAGCACCACAGCCAAGACAGTCACAAACCCACGCCTTTATAATCCTTTCAATTTCCAACACCCATCAGCATCACAAATTATTTATCATACCCCCACTAAGCTCCATGGTCATCACAAAACACTGCACTGACACAAAGCTCTCCTCTTCAGATGTGTGGACTTAGCTCAGAAAGATCAGCTTTTGTATGGGAAAACAAGTGTTTAACACTGTGGCTGCAGAACATGGGAAGGATGCTGCTGGTGGTCCAACTCGCTGTCTTAACAACTGGCATTCTTCCTGTTAAGAACTGCTAGTCAAGCAATTTATAACTGCTGACCAATTTCAATCTCTTCCTTGGAAGTAAAGGTGGGGTTTTTTGTTCATGGAAGAGAAAGAGCCATGTCCCTTACACAAAAGGGTAAAATTAATCTTTATTTACAAACAGTGGAGCGATTTTTCAAATTTAAACACTTTTTGTCTAAATGTTACAAAGTCTCTCCAAAGTACAGCAGCGGCTATTTATTCAGAGTTAACAAGCAGCAGCAAGGAATGAGACTTCCTTAAGTTTCTCATTTGCTTGAAGCCCAAATACAGAGTCTTCTGCTGTCCACTCCTCATGGTACACAAGCATGTGGGATTAAAATAACAACTACACTTGGACCACTACCAGCTGCTTCAGTTCTTTATGGAAGTGCAGGCTGAGAAAATGTTAGTAAAATAGAGCACAATATGATAAACATAGCCATACCTAAAAAAAAATAAAAAAGCACTTAACTATCAGGAAAGCTATCTTAAAAAGCTTAAATAAAAACATCATTTTGATCCAAAAAGATGACATAACCGGAAAAAGTAAATTCCGCCTGCAATTCGCCTGCAGTCTTACCAGTCACACGGTTCTCCCCGCTGCCAAACTCCCGAGCAGCGCATCTGCTGCCTCACAGACCCTCACCCCGGCTCAGCGACCCCGCGCCTCCCACCGCCAGCCCCGCGGCTGCCTCGCAAGCGGCCCTCCCCCGCTGCCCGCCGGCCGCCCAGGAGCGGCCTCCCCGAGGGGGACCGGCAAGTCGAGCCCGCTGGAAAGCAACATGGCCACCCCCACGGCGCCACATGCGCCGAGCACCCGCCCGCCGGCCGGGCCGCCTCGCCACCGCCCACGGCTGCTCCTCTCCGCGCCTTCCGGCCCCAGGGACCCACCGCCCCCCGACAGCTCCGCGGGGGCAGCCCGACCAGGTCATCGCGGGCGGCGGGGACCGCGGGCGGGGCGCGGCACAATAGGCGCCGCCGGCCCGCAGGCCTCCCCGCCGCTCGCCCGCCAGGCCCTGCCCCCGCTCCCCTCCCTCCCGCCCACCCCGTGTCTCCGCC
>WKFP01013501.1:167509-179879 GCA_011057875.1 Pterocles orientalis | reverse complement strand
CGCCGCGCCGGGAGCCCGCCGCCACCCTCGTCCGCCACGGCCCAGGGAAGCCGCGGTTCGAAGAGGAAGCGGCGGCGTGGGGAGGATGAGGAAGGAGAGAGAAAAACGGGCGGGAGAAGGGAATGAGGCACTCACCGGTTCCACCGTCGCCATCTTAGATCGATCTGATCGCAGAAGCGCTGCGGGGAGGGGAAGGGGCGGTTAAAAAACCCAGGTTCGAATCCGGTTGGCCGCCTAGCGGTCACGTGAGCCCGGCGGCCGTTTGGGAGGGGGGAAGGGGAGGCACCGGCCCGAGGGCCCCAGGCGGGGTGCAGTGCCTGTCGGGAGCTGTAGTCGCTTAGTCCCCGCCCCCCCGCTGCCGGCGAGGCGCCGTCACGTGGGGAGGAAGAGGCGGGCGGTGCCCCCTGGCGGCAGCGGCGGGGTAGCACCGCCCCCGTGGTGCCGCATCGGGCACATCGAACCGTAGGGAAGGTACCGGGCGCCCTACGGCCTGGTTCACAGCCTCCGTGTCCCCGCTGAACACCGGGCACGGGCCCCGTGCGGCTTCTCTCTGCTTCTTCTCCACCTCATGGCTGGGAGCAGCGGCAGTTCGGGGGGCTGCCGGCGCCTGGGTACGGCTGAGGCTCGCTGCAGGGAGGTGTGGGACAGCCGGGAACGCGGCCGGGGGGTGAGGTGCCTTCCCTGCGCGGGGAAACCGGAGTTGTAACGGTAAGAGAGAAGCGAGAGGCGCTTCCCCTCACTTTGCCAATTTTGCAGGAAAGCATCTGTCAGCACAGGTAGACCCAGCCCACCGAAGACTTCCTTTTTCTCATGAAGGGGTGCAAACAAGGGGTAATGGGTTTGAACTAAGAGAGGAGAGGCTTAGACTAGATATAAGGAAGAAATATTTTGTGCTTAGGGTGGTGAGACACTGGCACAGGTTGCCCGGGGAGGTGGGAGATGCCCCGTCCCTGGAAACATTCAAGGTCAGGTTGGACGGGGCTCTGGGCAATGTCCCTGATGTCCCTGCTCCCTGCAGGGGGGTTGGACTGGATGACCTCCATGGTCCCGTCCAACCCAAACTATTCTAGGATTCCATGAAACACAGAAAACCATGCTACCCTCAGCTGTCACATCAGACTTCCCTGGACTGTCAGCAGAGCTCATCTGAGGTGAGTGGGAGAAGGGAAGGGAGAGGTGCTTTCCAGCCAAGGAAGGCTGAGACAGGTTACGAGCCAAGCCTTGGGCACTGGCCTAATCATCTACATACGGGACTTGGTCAAAATGTGCTGCAGGTCCCTCACGGGCTCTGATTTCCTTCTTGTAGCACAGGGAGCAGAAGGCGGTGCTCAGCCAGACCACGTCCCAGCACAGAGACACACCACAGGCAGGGGGTGTGGGCTGCACAGGCACAGGCGTACAGCGCTACCAGCCCCGTGCCTTGGTTGTTGGCAAGTGAGGCAGAGACTTTCACAACTGCTAGTCATGTCTCTCTGTCTTGCACAAAACAGACTCTCCCCAATAATTCAGAGTGTCAAAAATTGTACTTGGCTCTAAGGACACGTCCATACAAGGGCTGCAGGGGCACTGCATCTCTGAAGGACAGCTCCAGGCAGCTCCCACCCTCCTCCCCACACGGGTCACTGCGCCCCTAAGCTGGGCTGGCAGCCCAGCGAGGCTCACTGCAGCACACCGTCCTCTAGCCAAGTGCCTGCCACTCGGTGGGCCATGGAACATTTTGGGTTTTATCTGCTGTCATGCCTGCATACGAACTACCATGCAGATGTGTCTTCTTCCCTTGGTCAGGACGCGTTTGAAAGTAGAGAGGCAGGCTTACATTCAATGTTTGTGTGTCAGTAACAACTCTAAAGCTAGTTTACTGAGAATCTGTTTCTGGGAAAGCAGTTATGTCTGCTCCTATTTGCTCCAAAGATAGTATCTCAAAATACAGAATCCTGAGAGACAAAGCCCTCTCAAAGGGAGGAAAAGACAAAGATAGAAAGGCTGTAATTTTAAAACCAAGAGGCCTCGACGCTTGACACTGCTGATGTTTTGCTCCACTGTTTGAACCAACTCAGTCTCTTTCCACCACCAGTTAGAATGGTATTTCTGACCATAATAACTACAGGGCTTGCAGCAGTTACATTTTTCCCAGCCCTCGGCCCTTGGTTAAATGAATTTGAAGTTCTGAGAAATTTATTCCAGCCACTGTGGAGGGAAACTATTGCTTGTTGTGAGCAAATAGCGGGGTGGAGCCCTTCAGGAATCAAGCACAAAATGAGACCTACCGCAACTCAAATTTTTTATGGTTCCATAGGAGATTGGAAGGCTGTAAAGGATATCTGAATTGCCACAGCACTCTTAATTTACAAAAGGGGCTAAAAAATAAATGGAACAATTTTAAGAAATAAGATCTTCAAGCAGTATAGGGGAGCCCAGATTTCAGACTGCTATTCATGAGCAAAAATGACACCTGATCAGATGAACAGTAGAAATACAGCAGTATGAGAGGGATAACACTACACTTGAGCTCTAAGCTGGTTCCATGACAAAAAGCCTGTAGCAGTGCAGAATTCCTGTGAGTCGCCAGAGAGAGGCATTTCGTTTTCCTTCTGAAATGTTCCTGTCACAGAAAGTCTGGTAGGGGATCTGCACGCATCTGCTCTGCTTTACCTGCTACAGAGTTCGTTACCAAGTAAAGTGTTTTTCAGGCTTTGAAACCGGGTTCATTCCCGCACATTCGTGCAGTATCCTCTGCATGGCACCTCTTCAGGGTGACCTGGAAATGGAGGCACAGCATGAGGAACAGAGGGTTTGTAATTATAGTGGTTAAACTGCTCTCAGTTCTCCCTAGAATTCTCCCCTTTAAGGCTCTTTCCCTTACCCTACAGAGTCAGGACAGTGCTGCTCATCTCATGACAGAAAGGAAGAAAGAAGTTATCTACCGGGAAGGCTTATGGTACTCCGGCAAATGGCTTCACTTGAGGACTTTATAGGACTTGAGACAGGGGATGATTATGTGTATGTTTTAAGAAAGCATCTATTACTGGCAGTATCAGCACACAATCCCGAAGAGAAACCATAGCCTCTTCAAGACAACAGGGTGCAGGGTATTGTATTTGTTGTTTCTTTACTACTAGGAGATACAATAAAGCTGCCTTCTACTATATTTGTTTGTAGATCACTAAATAGCCATTGGTTATAATCAAAATGTATTGGAACAATAAATTTTCTGCTGTTTCTTTTCTGCCGTGGAATTAATATTAGAGTTATGATTTGATTTTTATTTAACAAAGGCAGAGCGTTCAATAGAGTCATGTTTTATCTGCCACCTGATGTCTCTAAAGGAAAACACAACAAAAATATATTTAACTTCTTAACCTTTTATAATAGTTTTATAAAATAAATACTGAAAAAATTTTCACAATAAAAAAACTGGGATGTATCTTCCCAGCGATAAAACAGAAATTAAGAAAGAAAATATTTCTCCCTATGCTGCATGCTAAACCATGTTACAATGGCAAAATAAGAAGATAATCTATTACATTTGTACATTCAGAAAGTACATCAATACATGCAGAAGTGTTATTTTTTGTCTGGTGACATAGTCTTTATTTTATCTTTTTTTATAAAATTTATTTTATTTTATTTTATTTTATTTTATTTTATTTTATAAAATTTGGTTCTTTACAGTATGCTTAATGTGAATACAGTAATTAATAAGCCTTCCTATTTATTTCCCTGATATGCTGCCAGATGGATCTGATATTCCATTTTACTTGTTTGGCAACTATGCGCATCCATTGACTGCATGTTTTAATCCTGCCTTTAAGTCTCTTAACATAAATAAAGATAATCCATCCAGAATCCTCTTCCTCTCTGATCATTTTATGTGCAGCTTCTTCTGCGTTTAACTTTGTGGTTTTATTCTCAATGAACCAAGTGTATGGACCAACATTTTATAACTTTGAATGTCATTTTACAGAGAAGAACTGTGAATGAGTGTCGACCACCAGGTGATACTGAATGTCATATAGCATTTGGCTATTTCATTTTTCTTATGTAATGCAAGGATAACAGCATAAAGTCCCCTATAAGACAGGCATGCTGACTAACAAGGTTTATTAAGATAGATGAATATAGTATATTTGGGTTCAGAATATGGCCTACCTTATTACTGGGCAAATAGGAGGTAAGCATGTGTTGTCATTTGGTCCGTGTTTTTCATTAATTTGTTGAGTTACGGAGGCACAAAGCTTCTAAAGATGACATCAGAAGTTATCCAACAACTTATAATAGCAATGAGAGGATTATGAGCTACTGTAATCTCTTCTTCGAGTCACTGGCGCACATAAGCGAGATCCTCAGAAGTGACATGGCTGCCTTGCAAGAGACATAATCTTCAAACTAAAAGGAAAATCAAGATAGAAGGCAAAGAAGCATCACAGATACATCCAGAAAATAACACCTTTGGAAGTTCTAGCGGAAAAAAAAGAAGAGTCTGAAGTAGAGA
The DNA here is from genome assembly GCA_011057875.1 of Pterocles orientalis. NCBI lineage: Eukaryota > Metazoa > Chordata > Aves > Pterocliformes > Pteroclidae > Pterocles > Pterocles orientalis. Next base: position 175,387 of record WKFP01013501.1, on the reverse strand, counting down.
AATGTTGAATATCTCCTGTAATCCTCACACACACTTCAGAGCTCTGTCAGTTTTCAGTGTGAATTTAAGTAGTCGTTACAAACGTGTTTCATTCTGCAAAGCGTGGCAACAAAGTCAGAAGTGTGCAAGTATAAGGTCCAATTTATCTGCACACCTGTATCACTGATTTGAGTGGAAATAGAGCAGATCGCTCACATCAGTGACAGAACATTTTTAGAATCGCTGTGGTTTATGTGATTAAAAATCTGATCATCTTAGCTCGATTTTAAAACCTGAAAACAAAAAGAATATTTAGTGTCTCATGGCACTGTCCATGACATCCAAAGTGGAAACAAAATACCATTAGTATTTTACTACTATTAAGTCTGGTTTTTATGGCGTTGACTCTGTTGACAAAAACTGGGTGAAACCCATGTTGATATCAGTAACGTTCCCATTGAATTCATTGGGCCAGAACTTCACTACATGACTTTTATTGTGTTTCCATATTAAATAATAGAAATTCTTACCACCTTTAGACACATTCATGGATCCTTTCAAATATTACAAGTGGTGGAGTTTCTCTAAAGTTTGGAACTTATTGGTTAAATAGGAATGCTTTTTATAAAATATCATTTTGTTTAAAAAGATGCAGCTTCTTTTCCTTTGTTCTTGTCCCATGATAAACAACCAGTTTCATATGCACATATTGGAAAATACTCAGATTCTTACATACCCAAAGAGTGTTCTTGAATTCAGAGAGAATTGTTCTTAAATCAGAGCAGAAATTTTGATCCACTATATTAACACGTATGCTGCAAGAGGCAGTGTGGCTTGAACAAGCAAAACCAAAAAAAGGAATGTGCAGGATCTTCCTTTCCACCACAACTAGGGAAAGCACCCTTGGAACTAGCTTTGAATAAGCCTGCTCCAGTCCAAGCTGTGGCTGTAGCAGGCCTTTCACTAGTTTAGTTTGTATCTGCCCCACTGGAAAGTATATGAGTGATGTGGGGGTTTACAATATATCACCACCTCTTCTGACTTCCAGAATTAGTTTGAAATCCCACATCATTTTTCTTTAAAGAGGAAAAATGGAGACAGGTATTTCTTTAATGCGACTCTGTTCATTTACAAAGGATGTTTATAAAGTCGTTTTTTTTTTCTTTCTCTGGCCATATTAAGAAAATTTTTCTTTGACCATGGGTTTGTCTTTTTTTCTGGGTACTGTTTCCTGCAAGGGCTATCATTCACTCTTAATTTTTAAGATCATGTCACATATTTTTTTGTGGCCCTCTTTGAGACATTTGTCTTTGTGTGCATTTGTGATGGCTTTGCAGTTTCTTTTGTTTACACGCACATACAGACACACACAACCTACAGAACTGTTGCATTGGGTACAAGAGTCTCAGTAAGAGCCTGTACCATCTGGCCAAGCCATTATAGTGCACATTTGCATGTGGTATAGCTCCTGGGTGGTATTTTTGCATTGTTTCAGCTATCACTAAACAAATAGGCATTTAATTGTGTCTTCAATGAGCCTGAACAGAAGACAGCCACTGTACCCATGAGCTTCACTGGGAAAGTGCAATTGCCCAGCCCCCACTACTGCGATGTGCAGAAGCAAAGTGAGAAGGGGGAACACGAGCTAAGGCACTCTCTTAATGAAGTAATGTCAAATTTTCTTCCTCAACTAGCAGCTGCCTTAGCTGCCACCTGCTCTAGTTTTTTTTTGCTGAAGCTATCTGACCCATGAGACATTGCTGACCTCTCCTTCTGCCCTTGTTCACTATCTTCACATACTCCCAGCCTCGCATCGCTTTGGAGAAGTTGGGAGGACAGCAGGAACACAGCATTGACATAAATCAAGGTTCATGAATGGGCTATAAAATTTTGGACTCACGTGTCTCTGTGCGCATTTGTCTGTGACACAGGGGGACAGGCAGCTAGAAAGTGACATGAAAAGCCTGACAGAGAAAAAAGAGCTCTACTCAGGGGAGGTCACAGCAAAGGTCAGTGAACTTCCCTGGCGAGAATGAGTGTGCCACCAGATAATGGGAAATGGCAGTGGACGGACCTCCAGGAGTGCATCGGTTCACTTGTCAAATCAGAAAATCAAGGCCAAACTGGAAAACAAAAGCATTGAAATACCACGGAACCCACATAATTTTTACTGTGGGGATGATAGTATCGGGTTGTTTAAAACTAAAACCCGTCACAACAACAAAAAACTTTAGGTCAAATCTTTCAATTAGTTATTTTAGGTTGATCTGCAAATGCAGTCTGTGTTGTTTCCAAACACTGAGGAGGATGAGTAAGCAAGTTTGTAAATTCCTCAATTAGGGGGTTTCCTGTTCTTGAAAAGACATATATTTTAAGTTGTTTAATTAATATATGCATCCTTGGCTTCTCCAAGTAAGCAGGGAAACAGTATGCTTTTATTTTGCACTTCAGAAATGCAGCAAATAAATGAAACTGAGTAACAGAAGGAACCCTGTCTACTAGTTCAAATGGGAGTTCTCTTTTTTTTCTAACCTGCATCATTGTCAACCAATACAAAGTGAGCACAAACAGATAGCAACATTGTCCCATTGAAAGATACAAATAGGAATAAATTGCAAAGTTATACTCAGACATTAAATTAAATGTGAATTAAATACTCATAAAATTTAGTAAAGTATCCTAAATTATTAATGATGATTGTACTGAAATCTCATCGAGGAGCAGATGATGACATTTGAGCAGAAGACTCTGGACTAGATCAACCAGTGTGCTTCAGGTTTTCTGTAGCATGCCAGCGACACCAAGTACTTGTAAACCCTGCTTAACCAGATAAACGATGTCTACAACTCTCTAGGGTTCTTTAGATGGCACAAAGCAGCAACTAAAGTGCACAAAGGTATTAGTTCTGCTTTGCTCAACAGCTTGATTTGCTGGTTACTTGGGAAAGAGCACTGATTTTTCCTGGGCTGTACACGGTACAATACCCGCTAGCAACACGGGTCATTTAAGGGTGACTCTGCCTGTTCAATAACATTTTGCTTGAAGAAGGCTAAACCAAGCCTTTAATAATGACTTGGATTTGGAATCACAGCCTGTGAAAGTGTCCATTAAAGATATTTCACGATGTTGGTTGGCAACTGGTTGCCTGTCTTCAGAATTTGGACGTAAATGCTGTCACAGCATGAGCTGCATGAATCAATATGCAGCTATTTTGACTCGTTGAAGAAAATAATAGTTGTGTTTCACAAGCATCATAGAAACTCTATCACTCTCGCAGTACTCTCCTTCTACAAGCCATGGGCAGACACAAGTATTATCAATACTAGCGAAACGATGGTGGGAACTGTCAGACAGACACGTGTCCACCTGCAATCTCACTTCAGTCACTGCAGGGCATTGCATTCCTTCGGCTGTTCGACCGTGGCACTAAAGCGGTTATCACACCACAAACCAGGAGCAGATACTTTGTCACCTGTCGCCTTGGCCCTGTAATCAAATGGGCTACCGAGCCATTTTTTGCCAATTATATCGTCATAAAATAGCAAGTATGAATACACCGAATTCTGACAAAATAATAGGGTGTATCCTTTTCTGTTCCTGAGTCAGTTACCCTGTCAGCAGGCTCTCCTCCTTACCCTCTCAGGGAACTTACAGCTGCTGAAGGGCACCTGCGGCTCCAGGCACCGCTTTCCCGCGTCTGCGCTGAGGTAAAGCGCGCGGGGGGAGGAGCGGAGGGAGGAGCGGCTCCCCTCTCCTCCCCTCCCTCCCCGCCCGCCTCAGCGCCGGCGGCAGCTCCGGGCGGCGGCTCCTCCCTCGCCGCGCCGTGCCTGTGGCAGCCCGGCAGCATGGCGGCGGTGGAGACCCGCGTTTGCGAAACGGCCGGTTGCAGTAGCGAGGCCAAGCTGCAGTGCCCGACCTGCCTGAAGCTGGGTATCCAGGGTTCTTACTTCTGCTCTCAGGTGAGGCCTCTGCGTTGTCCGTTCCCCTTCTTCCCTCCTTCCCCCCGGGCTCGCATATCTCCACGCTGCGGGCCGGTTTTTCTTTCTTTTTTTTTTTTTCTTCTTATTTCTCTCGTGGGTGCTGCGGGGAAGCGCTGTCCTTTCGCTGGGGAGAAATATGGGGGGGACCGTCAGGAGATTTCCAGTCAGTAAATGGAAGCGCGGAGCCGTGTGGAGGGGCGGAGGAGCCCGCTCCCCTCACCCGCCGCCCGGGCCCGGCCCTTCGTGCCCGGGTTTGCCTCCCTCCTTCCCTCCCTGAGGCACGGGTGAGCTTCGGGGAGGTGGGTCCGCCGTTTGTCCCCGCAGAAAGTTCCCCTCATGGGTGGGGGGAGCTGGGGCCTAGGGGGGTGCTGGGAGCCCCTGCGCTGCTCGGGGCTGAGGGTGGTGAGGGGCTTCGTTGCTTAAGAGCAGCCGGAGCGTTCCTGAGGAGGGGAGGGTGGTGGGGTTGGTTTTTTTTTTCTTTTTTTTTTTTCTGGGCTTGAATGTTTGGGTTGTTTGCCCTCCCCCCCCATTAAATATAAGGGCTGAGTGGGACAAAATGAGATGTGCTCATCAAATTTTAGCCTGTGCGTTCGTTTCTCTGTCTGCATCAGCTCTGGGCTCTGGAGTTGCTTGGCTTTGGTGAACACTGGGAGACTTGTTGCTCTGAAAACAGATTTTTTTCTATTTCCTTGAAGCAAATAAAAGCTTTTGGGAAGATGATTTGGGATTTGGTGCTCTACTTTTTTTTTTTTTTAATATTTTTGATATTTTGCTTTAAGAATACCAAACAAGGAGACGCAGGTTAGGCCAGTTGTCATACAGCCATCTACTCCTGCTAAACGTACTCTGTAGGCCTCGGCTGTCCTCACTTAGTGCCACAGTGGTAATGCAGTTTGGTCCTTAACTTAAATAGAAAGGACTGTCTGATGGCAGTTGGGTGGGTTGGTTTGTTTGGTGTGTGGTGTGGTTTTTTGGTTTTTTTTTTGTTTTTAATAACTTGACAGTATGCAGGAAAATACATAGCCTTATCTTTTCAACTTTTTGTGTGTGCAATTTCTGTCAACCTCAGAGAGGACGTACATGTTTAATTCGGAGATTAACTGTGAACTTCATTGTCAGAATTATAATCCAGGGTAAAATCACTGAAGTTTTGTAGATAAAGTCATTAAATCACATCAGCTAGATTAACTGACTAAATGGACAATTTTTTTTCTGAGTCAGAATGTAAACTGATAGTTATGGTTTGCACAGGACTAGGGGAAAACTTCCCACCTGCATGTAAGACACCCACTGCATGGTTTCTGGTCCTTTCCTCTGAAGTCTCTGGTGTCAGATGCTGCAAGTCAATGCTAAATTGTATCAGCTGCAACTCAAAATTGTTCTGACAATTCTCTATCTTTAGTTCCCATGTGGTGCTTATAGTTGGTTTGTAGGATTTGCTCTGCATTTTACTACCTGTTTTTACATGTCTGATGTAAAACTCATCTTAAATGTGTCTTCAGCATATACAAATATTAGTCGTTGATGACAAAACCATTTGTTAACAGACCAAATAAGCCTATATGAGAAGTTGTAGTAACATCTTCACTCCTCTGTCCCATCTCCAACTCTGCTAATTTTATATAGGATGTAGAGATTCTTGTCTATATGTTAGGTTTCATTCTTTTGAAATATAGGCTACTATTGTAAGGTAAAAGGGGAATTACTGGAAATATTTATTAGCTTGTTAAAATAGGCTGCTTGATAACTGACTACATGCTTGTAAAGCTATGCTGCCTAGAAAATAAATTACTGAATCCTAGTCATCCTACTTCTGAGCGACCTTGAGTGTGTCATTCCTCCTCACTGTGCCTCATTGTCCTGATCAGTAAAGTAAGTAAGCATAGTTATTCCCCATATGGAAGGTGCTTTGAAGGTTTTGGGGTGAGACTTGTTACAGAAGAGAAGATGATTAACAGCAGCCTGTTCTCAAGATGTGCAAAACATCTCATGCACTGAGAGAAGAGTCCTCAAATTCAACCTGCAGTGAAGACCTTTAGCCCCCCTTAGTACCTCCTGTGGGGCCCAGCACAGGCTGCTCCAAGGTTCCAGCTCTCTGTGTCTTCTGCTGTGTGTGATGGAGGAGACTCACTGCAGTGCTCTGCTGGTGTCTTGCAAGCACCATCAGGAGGGTAGGTCGGGTGCCACTGACTACCTGGCTGTTCATATAAGCAAGGGATAGGCAAAGGAGTTGTAAAAACCAGGAAAATTTCTCTGAATTTCCAGCAAGTTTCAGCTGACGGCACTGGACTGGCTAGCATTTGTGAAACTTTTCCAAAGTTCTCTCTTGTTTTCTTTCCGTTGTAGTATTACATGCGTAAATAACTGTTAGATAATCTAGTGAGTGGACGGAGGATGTTATTTCACCTCACAGCACAACCTGCGTTATAGCTGGCATGGTCCTGTTCCCTCCCTCTGGGGGTGCAGGGTTCTACCTGTTCCGTTAAGCTGGCCCTGATTCCTTGGTGACTTCTGGGGTTTTTAGGGTGTTCTTTTAATGGAGGAAAAGCAGTTGCATTGATTTTTTTGCTAGTTCAGCTCCCCAAAGCTGTGCACTGCAGGATCAGAAAACACCGGTACTTCAGGAGCATGCTGCCGAGGAGTTGGTTGCCTGTTGTGGCCAGTTTGGTGTGTCGTGAAGCCAACCTGTCCTTAGTGAATGCAGTGGCATTGGCTGTGAGTATGCAGACACTTACTCTGGGCTGAGGGCACAATGGGAGTGACAAGCTACCAACTGTTTCTTTGAGGGGTAAGCTCATCTGTACAGATATGCACGCCAGGTTAATTAATTTCCTTGAGAGCTCATGATGCCTCTTTCATATGGCCAAAACTCCAGTCAGAGCTAAAACCAAATTTGTAGGAGTTTATTTTCTCTAATGCTAAGAATAAACAGTAGAAAAGTGTTAACTACTGTAGAAAGGTAACCAGTATGGAGCAATGTGTTTGGATTATAAATGGTAACATATGATTTGTTAAGAAAACTTCATGCAGGCAGCAAAGGACTAAGAATCTCAGTGTAATGAGGAGATTGGTGAAACATTGTTTTTTGTCACTGCACGTAGAGAATTTAAGTGAACTTTTCAAGTAGAATGTATCAAGACAGGGATTTCCCTGGTGGATTTATTTCTGTTTCTCCTTTCCTTGCAAAAGGGCATTATTCTGGTCATTTATTTTCCCCCCCTTTCTGCATCAAAAAGGACACCTCAACAACATACCCTGAAAATGCTTACTCTAATGTAATTTAACATCCTCTGAAATTCCTTTGAGCCCACACTGTTTCATCTCTGGGTGTTCTGCACCTTGCAAACTGGGTACAGCTGTTGAATAACAGTTGTGCTAGTGGGTCATGGGTGGAAAGGGGGCTGGGGCAGCTGGGTTTTGGCCTAGCAGGGAGGTTCTGAACTGGTAATGGAGACGGGGTAAAGATCAGCAGAGGAGCTCTGAGGTGGTGTGATGAACCCCAGCATAATTTTTTTTCTTTCACTCCAAGGTGTAATGAGAGGGAATATTCTGCTGAGGGCATCTGTCTGCTGTCAAACTTTAATAATATCTTCATTTAGAATGATAAATCAGGTGCTGTCACTGCCAGCTACCTTCTTTCACTGTCTTGCTTTCTCTTTTGTAGAGACTTACTACAGTGTTGCATGTGTTTACCATCTTAGACTGGATTACTGTATCTTCTTGTGATGGGTTTGCCCTTGGCTGAGGGCCAAACCACACACCCACTCACCCAATTTCCCCCCCCCCCATCTGAGGATAGGGGAGAGAATTGAAGGGGTAAAGGGAAAAAAAGGACTCGTGGATTGAGATAAGAACAATTTAATAACTAAACTACAATAATATTGAAAACAATACTATATACAAATGAGTGATACACAGT
>WKFP01013501.1:154402-167489 GCA_011057875.1 Pterocles orientalis | reverse complement strand
CCCCCCCCCCCCCAATGACCAAGGCTCAGCCTGCTCCGGGCTAATGATCCCAAAGTAGGCAGAGTCCCAAAATGGATAACAGCCCGAGTGTCCCAGACCGAGAGCTGACCGGGGTGGGGGAGGGAAGAGCGACCACCTGGAGTGAGATGACCCGGAGCAAAAGAGATCCGGAACCAAAAGGAACGATCTTCTGGAGGGTCCTCACCTATATACTGGGCATGATGTGTATGTGATGGAATAGATTATTGGCCACTCTGGGTCTCAATCCCAAACCTAAAATCAAATCCTGGGCTAGTAACTGGGGCTGTGCTCCCTCCCAATCTGCAGACAGCCAGAGAAGCTGAAAGACCTTGGCAGTGGCATAAACATCACTTTTTATCAGCTTGCTGCTGAACACAAATCCAAAACACAGCCTCTTGCTAGCTATTATGAAGAAAGTTAACTCTGTCTCAGCTTAACCCAGGGCATTTCTGAATGTGGATATAACACAGGTGCCCAGCATCACATCTCAGGCCTGTTGTTCCTCTTACTAAGATGAATTTGCTATTGTGAAATCTGTCTTTTTTTTTTTTTACAGATACACAACACTTGTGTGTAAATCACTTGTATGTAAATTAACAGTTTGTATTTAAGTACACAAAAAATTTACATTTCTTCTATGCCTTCTACAAACTGCTGAATGATAAACAGATAGTAGTAGCTGTTCTTTGAGATCTTCAGCTATCACTTTTATATGAACCTTCTAGTTGTAAATTGATCTGTTATTGATAATTTTGTGTTGCTTTTGTGAAAACTTCCTCTCCTACTATTTAGTGTCTCAGATGAAACAGTAGTCTGAGGTTTTCTGTGGTGTGGACTGGATGCTGGTTTGGGGGCATTTCTCCGTCAAAAATTCAAAAATATCTATTTCTAGCCACATATTGGAAACATTCTCTTATGATTCATAGAATCACAGAATGGAACCTTAAAGATCATTGAATTCCACCCCCCCCACCATGGGCAGGGACACCTCCCACTAGCCCAGGTTGCTCAAAGCCTCATCCAGCCTGGCCTTGAACACCTCCAGGGATGGGGCATCCACAGCTCCTCTGGACTACCTGTTCCATTGTCTCACTCTTTTTTTCCTAATATCTAATCTAAATCTACCCTCTCTGAGCTTAAAACTGTTACCCTTCATCTTCTCACTATACTCCCTGATCAAGAGTGCCTCCCCGTCTCTCTTGTAGCTTCCTTTCAGCACTGGAAGGCTGCAGTACCTCAAGTCAGTGGCCTGTGCTGTGTATTTTTTCTCTGAGGTGCGGAGGCCGGATTTCTACCAGAATAGTAGTTCTGACTTATTCAAGGAGAACAGTTGCCCATTCCTGCTTTGTGTGTCTGTGTGTTGTCAGTCCCAAGAGGCCCAAGTATATCAAGTGATCTGGTTAGAGTCAAAAGTGAGGACTGTGATGTGAGGAAGCTGCTGCATGTGAGCAATGGTTGGATGTGTTTGAGGCGTTTGGAAGGAAATGACTTCTCTGAACTGTACAGAGTCAGCAGCATCTCTCTTGCAATGGTGGATACCCACTGATGGGGCTCTTTCCATTTGAGATGGAGTACGACTTGTTGAAGTCCAGTGTCCCGAAAGAAGAGCACCTCTGTTTTCTCAGTGAGTTTGTACACTGATTTACTCCATTCTGGGAGGCACATTTTCACTGATACTCAGACCTGGGCCTTTGACAACTTTGGATACTCAGGGTCACAATAATTTGTGAAAAATTGTGGTCCTGAAGAGTGGTGGTGTCCCATCCCCCACTTTGCTGTTTCCTTTCACCTTCAGTGTGTTGGGGGTGGGGAGCAGGGAGCAGTGGACCTGGATGAAACCATTTTTTGTCCTCTTTTGTGTCAGACAGTAGGACGTAAATGCCATATTTCATTCTTGGTTCACTGTTCTTTGCTGTGCCCAAAATAGGCTAGAACCTGCTGGTTTGATCCAACTGCAGCGCATATGGGTTTCTTTTGGTATAACTGGCACTCTGCGGATACTGCCTTCTAGAAGATCTTTTGACAGATTCCCTTCAACGGGAAGCTGACATTTTTAATTGCCTATAAATCACCAGAAATACCTGTGCTTGTGGTAAATGCCTGGTTATTGCTGAGGCACAAATAATGAGCCCTCATAACTTTCTGAAAGTGAGACTTCAGACTCCTCTAGGCAGGCTTTCTGAGCTAGCATTCAATATACTGAAAGGATGGTCCAGTTTGAATTTCTCTCATCTGTTGTTCCTTCACTACGCTCAGAAATCACTTGTGTACCTCTGTAAATTTGAAGAGTTGCAAAATGCAGGCCCTTCCTCAAAGGAAGGGGTCTGTCAGGGGACCCAGGAGTCTCTGGGTGTGATCAGGCTTTAGATGAAGGAGAAGGCTAACACTGCTGATACCAAGGAGCTGCATGTAGGTGGCTCCCTTGGATTTGAATCTGAAAACACATATTCAGCAATTCTGAAAAACTGACTAGTTGTGTGTGCTGTTTAGGCTAGTTTGGGAATTTTGTACTGAGTTTTTCAGGCTAGGGGCTATTTCTATAGGCTTGTATTGCACCTAGAAGAATAGAGTTCAGCATGCTAACAAGCCAGCTGTTTTATTTTAATATTGAATGTGTTAACAATTGCATTCTTCAACATACTTGTATTTGTGGATAAAATGTGTGGTTAATCTGTACCAATTGAATATGTTTATCCCTGATGACCTGATTTTTTCTTAAGCTAAATGCCATACTTAAGTTTTTTGTCTTCAGTTTTGCATACCTTCAAGGTGGTTTTGTTAAAAACAAGTTCTCATTGAGCAAAAATCACTTGATCTCAAATTAAGCCAAATTTTACGTTCTAAAGGATGTTTTAAAATTCTATTTAAAAAATTGCTCCTAATATTTTTAAATACAGTGAACAGCTCTGCACTGTTTCCTAGATGCTTGTCCATTACAATTCAGGGTATAATGCAGAGAGACAGCTAGTCTGTCCCCACAGTCTCTGTTCCAGCTGGCTCTTTTTTTTGCTACAGAAGAGGTCTTTCTGGAAATTCATCACAGCAGCTCTAAGTGATAAGCACAGTGGATGGAAAGGGGTAGTTTTGTGGAAGCTGGACACGAGATGGAGTTATCAGTAACCCTACAGTGGGGCAGTGTTTGCATACCTGCTGCTAGGTGCATTTACAGTGTCAAATGCCAAGTTGTATAAAGCAGCAGTACCTGAAGGTGAAGGGGAGCCTAAAGAAGAGTGTCAGCTGTAAGGCTGGAAATCGCTGACAGAAAGTTGGCAGAACTAGCTTTAAATGAGCTGCTACCTTGCAAAGGCAGTTCAGAAATACAATCGGTGAGTACGCCTTGAATTCTGTGTTGTGGTGCCTGCATAGCTTCCTGTACTTGGGTAGCTTATTTGAAGTTATTTTGGTTATGTCTGTGCTATGCAGAGGTTTGCAATGTAGTTATATCCTAATCTTGATTGATTTAGCACCCTTTTCTCCTCTGGAATTTGAAGTTGGCTGTGCTTTTCTGCCTCTTAATCAGGTTGCATGGATATATGAACCAAAAGAATGAAGACGCTCCCTGCTATTACTGTAAAGATGACAATAAACCTAAGAAAGAAAAAATCCTTGCTAAGTGTCTCAATAGCTATTTTGAAGGGTTTTGCTTTGTTCTTTCAATGTCTAGTTAAAAAAAAAAAGTCTAAGGTATGTGGTAGTGATCACTGTGTTCATAGTGAAAATGCACTCTCCTGTAAAACAAATTCTGTCGTGTTGCATGATTCTGTCAATATTTCAACCAGTAAGTAGATGTTGGGCTGAGTCCTTAAGGTAAAAATCATTTACAGAACTAACATGGCTTACACAAGGTGATCCAAGAGGAATGTTTCTAGATGGAAATGCTGATTGTGCCTTTGGTTACCTTTTGGTAAATGCACAGGTTTTGGTGAACACTGGGTTGAGCTTGTCTCTGAACACAAACTCAGTGGGACTGGCTTCACAATGCCTTGAGGCCAGAAATGTTGTTAAAGGTGTAAATAGGTTGTCAGCCTCTGTCTAAAAATCACAGTTGTATTTTTCTTGCTGATGGAATACTTGTACCCAAGATTGCTCTAAACAAATTGAGGATTACCCTACTTCCCCCTGCCTTTTTTGTGTCATACGTTTGACCTCCCTTCTTGTACAGCCCTCTTCAGTGTTTCCAAGTCTGTCTTGATTGTTATATAAAACCGCATGCCATAAAAAGAAAAATGCTTTAGGTGAGAAGGGTGGGGTTGTTAATATCAGACATACTAATGGATAATGTAATGTTTAAAATGAAATCCAGGAAGTCTTCCAAGAAACTTGAAGCCCAGTTCATCTTGTTCCTGTGTACTTTCCCCTGAAGCTAATTAATGTTTTCAAATGCAGCCGTGTGGGGTCATGTGTACCTTTTTAACCATATCAGAAAGAAACCCTTAAAATTTCTTTATTTTAGTATAAAGATTCACCCTGGATATTTTTTCCTGCATTATGCTTATTTAATTGTTGAAAATTTCCTGTCCTGATCTGTACGTGGCATAGGAACATGGAAGAATCATTAGAGGCAGGAATGATAATAGGAAGATTGAAGTAAATGTCTCAGCAGAAGGCTGAGAGGAAAAGGCTCAGCAGAGAAGGCTCAGCGAAAAGCAGACTTTTCTCCCAAAAATTCTCCAGAAAGTGTCCCAGGTGGAGAGAAAGTGGCTTTCTTCCATGGCTTGTCAGGAAGTCTGCTGTATAGAAGGTGAGGGTGTTTGCAATATGCACTGGTACATTGGTAGTGCTTTATCGCTAGAGCTATGACTCTCCAACCTGGGAGATGACACCTGCCATATTTTTATCTGTAATTGCCAAGGCAGACGTCTGCAGGCATGTGCAATGTTGTGCTTGTGCAGTAAGTTGTTGAATATAAATAGTTTGTGTGTACCCAGTAAGTTCCGTGCTTACAGGAAGCATATGACTGATCCTACACAAAATACGAGTTGTAGGTGGATGTGTGGCATATCCTTTGAGTGCCTTCCAAAAGTGTCAGTCCAAGCCAGAGATATTAGTTGATTGTACACTGCACGTGTAATAGCCTGTGCTTACAAAAATGCTTCAGACTTGCTGTCTGTACTTGTTGCAGTTGATTGATGTGCGTATAGTGCACGTGTCCGGGATGTCCCGGTGTACGGCAGCTTGTTCGGAGCTATGCTGTAGCAGTTCTGATGGAGCTGCTGTTTCTATGAAAATAGAGAGCAAGTAAAATCCGGGAAACATGTTTGGGAAAACTCAGACATGTGGCAGCCTTATGCAGGATCCTCTTTGGTTGTTTACAGCTGCAGGAAATAAAAAGTCAAAATAGAGCCTGTCAGGTTGTGTATTACACTGCCAGTGGTGTGCTGTTTGACTGCTGTTTTCTGCTCATGGGCCACTACAGAGGAAAGAATGTTGGCGTTGGAGAAAGGAATGGCACTGGAGAATACACTCCAAAATTTCATGGGGAAGGAGAGAATAAACTGCAATCAGTAATTACCACAGCTGATGGATGTCTTCGTTCCCCAAATGCTCCTATCACAAGAAGTGGATTCTAGAGTTGCAGACTTGGTAGCTGCTCTAAGTCCTTAGTTCTGTAATCCTTCTACTGCTTCAGAACAGAGGTCTGGTATTTAAAAAGGTATTAAGACCATACTGGTGCTTCTAGTGTCCGTGAAATAGGGTTTTTAGCTTTTGATTTTTTTCTTAAAATAGGCTTCAGTTAAAACCTTTTCCTTTCCCCCCCCAGCTTTCCAACAGAAAACAGATAATAGTGTAGCACAAAGGTTATACAATGCAGTGGGTTGTGCAAGTGTGAAAGCAAAACCTTTCACTGCTAGTTCCAAAAGATGTTCTCTCTGGTAGTCTAAAGTTATAGTTTCGAAGCCTCTTGTTACCCGGACCATTCTGTAGCACCCTGGCATGCTGAGTGCCAGCCCAGAGAATGGGACGACTTCCAAGTATACAGTGTAGGAGAAGACAACAAACAACTGGTTTTGGTAACGAGGGAAATATCACACAACGGGGTCTCTGAACATAGGCATACTTGTGCCCCACTTTACTATGTTCTTGTGGGTACAATTTGATAACTACTGGTTGCAAAACTTATGAGACAATGGGGAGAAGATGGCTCTACAGTAGACAGTTAAGACTGCTCAACAGCAGCCGTGAAGCAGGGGTAGCATGTTATATGCCTACGCTTAGTTTACAGATCTGTTGTCTTGGACTGGTTGACTGTTGTATACATTAGGTTGAATCAGTTGTTGGCTCTGGATGGTAGTTTTACAATGATGATTCAGCATTAGTATTGTTTTTCCTTATGGAGGAAAACAGTTTGCTTCCTGCCTCTTTCTTCAGAAATTCAGCTGTTACTGGAAATTATTGGAATTAGCTGTTTCCTAGTGGTTGTTTTGAGCCAGCATGGCCATTGAATTAGACTTTCTGCTACAAAACTAAGTAATTTCCTAATTAGTACCTTAAAGGATCACCTTTAATGCTGCCTTCTGCGTCTTTTCTACTTAAATCTCTCCTTTTTTCATGTCTTTCTTTCATCTTAGTCTTGTTATTCTTCTCCAGCTGCCAGCCATTTCTCTGTGCCCCTTTGCTGACTCATTGTTTGTGGCATGAACTGCTCTATTTGTGCTTGAGAAGAAGAGAAAAAGGCAAACTCCTTCACAGTCACTCTTTTCTTGAGTTCCATTTCAACGTTTATTCATTTCCTATTTCCATTTGGTAGCCATCAGTCCCTGCCCGCTCCCACCCTTTATTCTATTTCATTTTTTCCCCTTTGCTTGTGCTGATTGGCCTCTTGCTTTGCTGCGCTGGGGAAGGAGGCAGAAAGGAAAGGACTCAAGTAGAAGGAGGAGATAGCTTCTTGTAGGAGCCAAGGGATCATCCTGCCCACTGCAATGCTGTAGGATCTGGTACGGAGTTAGACGCTGTGTTTCAGCCAGTGCGGAGCAACCGTGGTGTTTAGTTACTCATTAAAATGATAAGGGGACAATATTTAGTAGATAGGATTAGATCAGTGTGTTTCACTGTGAAGGGTGTGTCAGTTTGGCTATGCTTTCTGTCTGTTCTGGTCATAAGCTGTTGAATGTAGTATTTTCTGTTGTGAAGACTAGCAGTTACAGTAGCATTTACTGCATGTTGCTACAAGGGTTAATAAAATAACTCAGTTTTCTTTTAAAAGACAGTTGCTTCTCTGTTTTTTGGGGATGGCATGTCTGTCCACAATAATGCTACTTAAAACATATCTATATATATATTTGTTTGTTTGCAATTCTAGGAATGCTTTAAGGGAAGCTGGGCCACTCACAAGTTATTACACAAGAAAGCAAGTAAGTATTTTTTTTTAAATAATTTTAATATTGTTTTGAATTGGTTTTGTCTTGTGCAGCTGACTCTAGGTGGCCCTGCTTGAGCAGGGTGTTGGGCCAGATGACCTCCAGAGGTCCCTTTCAACCTCAACTCTTCTGTGATTGTGTGTCTAAGAACGCCGTGGATTTTTCCAAGAAATCTGGCACTGGATTCAGCATATCTGAAATTTTGTCCAGTTCCTGGTAATCCACAAATCTACGTAAAATTTCAGAGGCAGTGGTACAGAAGTCTGTTTCTGTTTCCTTTTCTATTTGTATGAAGTATTCCTCGAGCTGCGTTGCCAGGTATATGAATAGAGAAAGAGGTATGCTGAAACAAAGGGCAAGGAGAATAATAAATCATTATTATAAGGCATTGCCAAGCTTGTTCCATCATAGCATTTTGATGTCTAATGTAGTAAAAGGCAGTAAAGTGGGAAAGGTTCTTGTGAAGTCTTTGTGATTAGACCCTTACTGGAATGTAGGCGAGCCAGTCATAGGGCAGCTGTTCTGTACATTTGGGGCATACTGCTTTGGGGAAAAAAGAAAAGGAAACTGCTTTTGTGTGCTGATGCAGCCATAGATAGGAGGATGTATTGTAGCTAGGATTGTGCTGAGTTTAGTTGAAGTTAGTAAGTGTCTGCAGCTGGTAGCTCTGGCACAGAAATAGTGGCAGATTCTCCCTTTAGTAAAAATAATCCATGAGTTTAAACAAACAGAAAGAGAGAATAGACCCCAGTTCTGCCCCCCTTCCCCTCCTGCCCCATGCCTCTGCCCAGCTTTCATCAAGCCCTGTGGAAAAGTGAGGTGGGATTGAAAAGTAAGTGGCATGGCAGAAAGTCAAATCTTCAAGTCACTTACCTGCTCTTTTCCTAAAACCCAATAAAGCCTTTTTTTCCATGATAAATGTTGCATGGTTAACAGGTTGGAGTAGCACAATTACAAATGTTTTTCTTCTTTCTGCCTTCCCAGCATAGGGGTCTCATAGTTCACACTTGGATTCTGTATCCTATCATGTTGTACCTGCATGGATATGAAATTGTCTTTGTTAGTAGTTCTAGTAATTCTCTGGTGCAGTCCTCCAATGCTGCTGTTTGTCCGACAGCAGCATTTTTTATGATGCCACTAAATGTATGATCTTGTTGGCTTCCTGGATAACTACTGAACTCAAGCTGAGTGGCCTTGGTTCTGATAGCCATCAAGACCTCAATGCAACAAACTACTGATTCATCTCAAGGGCATCTAAAATGGGACTTCATTAGATCTTTGGATTTTTCAACTATTACTTCTCAGTGGTTCATATAAATTGAATGTCATAGGAGCAGGTGGCTCAGATGTCAGAGTCTGAGGAACTCGTGTTAGGGCTCGCTATGGCAGACCTTTTACCATTTTTTCATTCTTGGGAGATATAAAAAGAGAGAACAAACTTAAGTTATCACGTTATAAGTGAAAGATTAATACTGCCATGCTATTTCTTAACCCTTGCCTCCTCCTTCCAAGCAAGTATTTTTCCTTTTGGTCATGCTCATGATCTACTTACTTCAATGCTTTATGTAAACACCTTCAATCTGCCCTGTTAGGATTGTGTTATTTGTGAATGAAGTGGGTCACTGGACCACATCAGACATGGATTTCACAAGGCTAAGAGAGCTGGGAACCTCCAGTAGATTAGGATCATCTTGTAAGGTGTGTGCACTGGCTGTCTTGAAATGCAGAAGTGGCAGCAACCTCACTCCATAGCAGGCTCCCTATATTGAAACCATCAGTTGGGTACCCACCCTGCTTCCCATCCCGGGTCATTTCTGTCACTGAATGCTAAGAGAAATCACAGGAAAGGAACATTCATCTACAGTGCAAGAGTGTTAACTGAAGGGATAATGAGTGTTTCTGTAGAAACACGCTTTTTCCTGAGAATGAAAACAAGCACAGAACTATGTTTTAGAACTACAAATGAAGATCAGCTTAAATAATTACTACAAAATGATAACTGCTACTTAGACTTTCATATATCAATATCTAAAACGCCAGAAAGAGTCAAATCTAGAATTCTGTACTTCTAGGTCACTTTCTGGACTCCACAGTTCTTATTCTTTGTAGGACTGATTTTGCTGCTGCAATTTTTTTTTTTTCATTTTCAGAAGATGAAAAAGCTAAGCGTGAAGTTTCTTCTTGGACCCTGGAAGGTGATGTTAACACAAATCCCTGGTCTGGTTATCGGTATACTGGTAAACTCAGGCCACACTATCCACTGGTAAGTAATAGGTGCCACTCTGTACTCCAGCACTGATACATTCTGTAGCAACTAATGGACCTGTCCTGACCTGATTACCCTCCCACATTTTAGCTGAGAGAGGAAAGCTTCTTAAACATTCTGAGCCTGATGGCAAGGACATGTATGACTGTGTCCTTAATGTGAGGTTTTTTTAATTTAACTTTATCTCTTGGGGTATTTAAAATGAAGGAAGCACCTGTGATGTAACAGGCTTAAGCTTATACCTTTTGGCTGCACCTTTTGACATTTATTCTGCAAAAAGCTGCTGTTAGTTCAGATGATGTCTTCTCCTAGCTGTTCATTCTTCTCACCAATAAGGGAGCAGTCTGTTTTAGAAAAACCCAGGTGAATTAATTCAGAATTTAAATAAATGGATTTATATTATTTTATGTAAATGGTTTGAAATAACCTGGTGAGTAAGCTGGTTGAACAGCTCTGCTGCAGGAACAGAGGTTATAGTAATCTGCAGCACTGTAATGGTGAAGAATAACCGAGGCTAGTAACATCTTCATCTGTGAAAGGTGGGTTTAGAAGATGACCTCAGTATAGCTGTATTTTTTTAAATTGGTACAAGTTTGTACACAGATAAGACAGCTTTTTACAGGAGTAATGGCATTTTATTTATGTCTGTCTTTTCTAACTGGCCTGTGTTGGAAATGCTGGCCCTGTGGCCTCTTCTTCATCTATAACAGGCTCATCAGAGAACAGATTAACAGAGCCTGAGCCCATGTGTGGGTTTGTTAGTATCATTGGAAAAAGGATGTTTTGGATATGTCCCTGGCCAAGTAATTTAGTAGTGTTATTGCTGAACATTTGCTTTTTTGTCTTCTGACTGCTGTGGGATTGGTGCAAATGAAACTATAATGAAAAGTGCTAATGACTAGGGTGATGATTAGAAATAACAATCTTGCTAATAGACACTAATAACCAGAGAGAGGAAAGATGTGTTTTGGAACCAGTGCAGCTGCAGTCTGGAAAGCAGCAGAATAAACATTGCAATGTAACAGGGATAATATGTTATAAAACAAATTTAATTTACTTGACACATAAGCTTGATCTTTACAAGTTGGCCGTTGGAGGTTGTATGATATGAAAGCAATGAAGAGTAACAGGACAATCTTTGAGAAATGAAAACTGGAACTGTTTTGGGGTTTTTGCATACTTCACAACATTTTCTAAGTGGAATTGGCCATATTTCGGTGTGTTTAATTTTGCTGCATGAGTGTCTGTTTTTGTGACTGTAGTAGTTATTCTTGCAACCTAACCAACTTTGACTATGATTTATTTAGACGCCAACAAGACCTGTGCCAAGTTATATTCAGAGACCGGATTATGCTGATCACCCCCTAGGTAACTTGAAACAAGTCACAATTATTAAGTGTTATGTTTGTTTCCTATTATTCTTTTAATTGAAAAAGCCTTTAAAGCATGAAGGAGATGCTGGAGAAGGGAACCTCTTCTTTTATCTTTTCACCCTACCTCTTTTTCCCCCACAATAACTTACTGATTTTTCAGAAATAATGGTTACAAGTACTTTTGTAAGTCTGAAGTTTGTAATGCGTTATCCTTCAAAGGTGTTCAGGGGACAAAAGAAAAAAAAAACATGTAAGCCCTAGTCCTGTGGTTAACTTCATGGCAAACAGCAGTAAGCTGGCTGTCACAGGTGAATTCAGCTAACCCACTCAGTGTGTCTGCTGGAAATGTGTTATAAAAGAACAAAGCCAAACAAAACTGTAGTAAGCAACCCCTAAAAGAAAACTGATAGGAGTTCCAGCCATTTTTGGATATGGACGGAATACATTCACAGTTACTTGCTTATTGGTTTGTTTTGGTATTTTCCGCTTTTTATATCAGTATTGGTGCGTTTCCAAAAAAAAGCTGCTATAAAGTCGCTAGAGTTATTTTTAAATCTTCAGCCACTCTTTAGTTACTTTTTACATAATGTAAATGTTTAAACCACACAATACTGTCTTTTAGGGGGTGGCTCAACTATAAAACTGAGCTTGCACAGAATCTAGTAGGAAGAATTCACATGTTTTCATCAGCTGATTATTGCAACAGTATAACTAGAGAGAGTCACAAGCTTTTATGGCTCTTTTGGAATATTATTTATTACTGTTTAGTATCTCCAAAGCAGCTAAAAGAAATAAATTAAAAAAGAAAAGGAATACTTTCCTATGAATAAAATAATTTCCTTGTAAATCTGATTTTTAAGGTTGTGTTTTGACTACCTGGACATGTTGGTTTTATGTAGTAAGTGAATGGGCATCCAGAGCACATGTGGGCATTACAATAGTGTGGTAGGCTTATGAATTCAAATTAATCTGGGGAATGATAATGCTGTAACTTGGTGGGTTTGTTATTATATGTGGTGAAGAAAGTACATACTTTTATTGTTATTGCTAAGCTATGTAATTTCCTTGATTGGACATGTGTAGCAAATACTCCTCTATATAACATGGTTTTTTTCTTTCTTCCAAACCCCCCCCCCCTTTTCCTTTCAGGAATGTCTGAATCAGAACAGGCTTTAAAAGGAACCTCTCAAATAAAAATACTCTCATCTGAGGATATAGAAGGGATGCGAGTAGTGTGTAGGGTAAGGAGGTTTTGGTTTTTGTTACAAAGTGCCTTTATTCTTTAAAAATGTATAGGGATTTGACCAGTTTGTGACAGCATGTTTGGGAGTACAAACTTTCAAACTACTTACGTGCACTGAAAAGTAGTTTGGGAAATTTGGTGTTTTCTTGCTTTTTCTTTCTTTGTGACTCCCAGTTCACGGTAAACTGCTTTGCAAGTGAAAGGGTGACTGTTTGCTGGTTTTGTTTTTACTAGGGAGCCGAAACACTGTTACTGCTAAGAATATATTTTATAGTGCATAAATGAGAACAGAACTTTTTCCTCTCCTTGAGTTAATACTAAGAGAAAACTAAAAAGCAAAAGAAAAACAGAGCCCCATCCCTAACAATTTTTGAAAGAGCTGTTCAGTTTTTGATCACTTCCTTGTGCATAAAGTCAAACTTTAGAAATTTATTTAGGTAGTCTGATTTAAGTTTATGGTATTCAAGGAAACTGTGGTCCAAGTCTTAATGGGGGTATTTTCAAATCTCGCAGAGGTGGCTTAGCAATATAACCTCTAAACATCTCAAAATCTTTCTAGAGCCCAAGTCTGCCCAGCTTTCTTAGCAGTCTTGGTGTAGCTGTAGAAAATGGGTTGCTGATCTTCTAGGGAGCAGTCCTGGTCTTATTTTAAATCAATACTTTTGTGTCATTTGCAGCTTGCTAGAGAGGTGTTGGATGTTGCTGCCATGATGGTGAAGCCAGGTGTAACTACTGAAGAAATTGATCATGCTGTCCATTTAGTAAGGTTTTTTAATTGTTCTTGTGTTTATAAGTGCTTTCTTTTATCTCTTTTTTTTTTTTTTTT